>BMAC01001514.1:9178-19887 GCA_014905375.1 Phtheirospermum japonicum
GCGGTTTTGTAATTTATTATTTTTAAAATTATTTTTTGTAATATTATTTTTTTCAATTATGTTTAATTATGATTGTGATTTTATCTTTTTAGTAATATCCTCAAATCAATTTTAATAACCCGTAGTTTCAAATTTAATTTTTTTCCAATTTTAAAATCTTACACTATGTATGGCGATTTTTGATTGATTATTTTTTAAATATTTTCATACGTGCGGTTTGTAATTTATTATTTTTAAAATTATTTTTTGTAATTTTATTTTTTTCAATTATGTTTAATTACGATTGTGATTTTTTTCAATTATGTTTAATTACGATTGTGATTTTATCTTTTTAGTAATATCCTCAAATCGATTTTAATAACCCGTAGTTTCAAATTTAATTTTTTTCCAATTTTAAAATCTTACACTATGTATGCGATTTTTGATTGATTATTTTTTAAATATTTTCATACGTGCGGTTTGTAATTTATTATTTTAAAATTATTTTTTGTAATTTTTTTTTCAATTATTTTAATAACCCGTAGTTTCAAATTTAATTTTTTTTCCAATTTTAAAATCTTACACTATGTATGCGATTTTTGATTGATTATTTTTTTAATATTTTCATACGTGCGATTTGTAATTTATTATTTTTTAAAATTACTTTTTGTAATTTTATTTTTTTCAATTATGTTTAATTACGATTGTGATTTTATCTTTTTAGTAATATTCTCAAATTGATTTTAATAACCCGTATTTTCAAATTTAATTTTTTTTCAATTTTAAAATCTTACACTATGTATGCGATTTTTGATTGATTGTTTTTTAAATATTTTCATACGTGCGGTTTGTACTTTATTATTTTTAAAATTATTTTTTGTAATTTTATTTGTTTCACTTATGTTTAATTACGATTGTGATTTTATCTTTTTAGTAATATCCTCAAATCGATTTTTAATAACCCTTAGTTTCAAATTTATTTTTTTCCAATTTTAAAATCTTACACTATGTATGCGATTTTTGATTTATTATTTTTTAAATATTTTCATACGTGCGGTTTGTAATTTATTATTTTTAAAATTATTTTTTGTAATTTTATTTTTTTTTCAATTATGTTTAATTACGATTGTGATTTTATATTTTTAGTAATATCCTCAAATCGATTTTTAATAACCCGTAGTTTCAAATTTACTTTTTTTCCAATTTTAAAATCTTACACTATGTATTCGATTTTTGATTTATTATTTTTTTAATATTTTTATACGTCTGAAGGTCAAATTATTTATTTTATTTATGCATATTTTGGGTTTTGTCTATTTATAAAATCTAACTAAAATTATAAAAAAAATATATAAATTTTTGTCATTATTTGATAAAATGGGCAGTAGGTCTTATTTCTGAATATCTTGGGTTCATGCGGTTAGCCAATATTATTTGGTAAAGTGGGCAATAGGTATTATTTAATAATAATTTATTAAAAATCATTGAATATAATTAACAACATCAAAATTATGGCATGCATAAATATAAAAAACAAATAGACATGATAACATCAATAAATTATAAAAATAAGAAATAGACATGATACGTCAACAATTTATAATTGAAATACGTATAGCTGCATATCTCATACATGATGCATTATAAAAAGACTTCTTCGAATTTATATGAATAACTGTTGGAAATATTTTAAATGGATAATCAAAAGATAAATTAAAGGGGTTCTCAACATTAAATGGGTTTCCAACTTTAAATAATTATGGAACTAAATACATAGATATCATAATTAAAGAGGTTCTTAATTTGTTGAAGAACCTAATTGAAAGTAAAAGGGAAACTTATCCAACAACATTTATGGCTCCAAACACAATGTAGATATCACAATTTATTTCATTACCTAGAAATAATTCATGAATAATAAATTAACCATGCATAAATTTTATTTCATATCATGAATAATAATTTAACCATGCATAAATTTTATTTCATAAATAACAAGTAACGTAAACATAAGTCTTATTTCAAAAGATTAACATACCTTAAGCAATTGCTAACAAGAGGTGTTGAAAAAAAGGCAGGGAATATTAAAAATTGCTTGCTGTCTGGAGAAGAAGAGAAAAATTGCTTGTAGTGTTATAAAAATTTAGAGAACATGAAGTTGTTTGGAGAAGAAGAAAAAAAAAAGACGAGAGGAAAAAATTTTTGCTTTCAAAAGTGAATGATTGTGGAGTGGAGGATGAATGATAAAATCAAAATTAAAATGAGTTAAATGATGCATGTGAGTTGAAAGACATTTGCATGTAAATTTTCATGTGACTCTGGTGGGTGGTATGTATGCTGGTCAAAAGAGCAGAAATTTGGAGGTATGTGTTCAGTTATCATGTGACTCCTATTGAATATATATATATATCAAATTCAATTTCTCAACGTAAATTTTTTTTTTTTTTTATAAAATTAGATTTCGCACTCTTAAAGTGCGAAATCAAATATACAATTTAATTTTAAATCGATTTCGCACTCTCAAAGTGCGAAATCATATCAAAATTAATTTTTTTTTTTTAGAAAATAGGTTTCGCACTTTCAATGTGCGAAACCATTAAAAACAATAAAAAAAAATTAATTTCGCACTTTAAGAGTGCGAAATCACCTAAAATCACGATTTATACATACAACATCTATATACACAATTTGGTATGGAATATACACTATATACGCCTTTTTTGCCCATGGGCCAAGGTTTTTCCCTAAAACCCCTAAAAATGAAAACGTTACTGAATGCCCTCTAATCAATTATAGGAAAACCCTATTCTAAAACCTAAATTTCAAGTATATATATATATATATATATATTATATATATATATATATATATATTAAACTTCTACTTTTTCTCTCTAATATCCATCGACTACTATATCAAAAGCTTCGCTCTTTGTTGCATAAGGTTCGTTTTATTTGCTGTCGATTTACACCAATTTTCTGCTATTGTGTATTGAATATGGATGCCTATTCTGAGATTATAGATCGAGTCTTATTTAGAATTTCTTTGGTCAATTTCGAATGATAGGATTTAGGGTTTATTGGGATTTGTGATCACTTATGTGGAATATTGAGTTTTAAGGAAATTTGGGGATGATATCTGTTGAATTTTATTAGTTGCTATTGTAGTTTCGCTAATTATATATTGACTTGTGAATTTTTATTATGTGTCAGCTTGAATGGATTTCTAAAATTCCTTATCAAAACAATGCATGCCGTTCTAAACATATTATTACCACATATATCGTTACGCGTGAATAATTTTAGACGACACTATTTTATATGCATTTATTCATGTAATTTAATGGGTTTATTTTTTTTCCTGAAGCAGGTGATAATGGCTGAGATTGCAACCGAAGAGCCATCTTTTTGGGACCTCAATGACGACGATGGAGGTGCGTCGCCTATTCTCCTTTACATATCACTTGGCTGCCGAAATTTGTAATCTTTGTATATCTGAAACAAAAAATCACAAATAATATCACATATACGTGTTGAAGGAAATACAAAGTAGATTTATGTTGAGTTGTGTTGCAGGACCAAAATCTTCTGATTTGTATGGAAAATTTACATGGAACATTAATAAAATTTCGCAAGTTAGCAGAAGAGAAGTTCGGAGTAATGCATTTGATGTTGGAGGCTACAAATGGTATGTCTAAATTAAGATTTTTAATAATTTATTGTCAATTAGTACCGATCTTCGAAGTCTTAACTTCCTTGCAATGTTATTGTTGCAATTTGCATTTATCATTTTTAGTTATTTTTTGCGGAAGCGATGTAATATATCGATTTGACAATCTCTGCTTATGATTGATGATGTGATGAAATATATAATGTTGGTGATTAGGTATGTTTTGATTTACCCTCAAGGCTGCGAGGTCGCCAATCACCTCTCTTTGTTTCTTTGTGTTGCGAATCATGACAAGCTTATTCCGGGTACGAAACATTCAGTTGTTGACCATTGGATGAATTAGTACGTTGATGATGTGCACTATATCATGAGGTTATTATTCTGTGAACAGGGTGGAATCATTTGGTGCAATTCACTATTGTTTTGGTGAATAAAGATCCTAAGAAATCCAAATATTCTGGTAATTGTCTGTTTTATTTTTATTTTTATTTTTTTATTATTATTACTACTACTACTATTACTATTATTACTACCAACCTTAACTTATCAAATTGAATGTAAATATGAAGACACATTACACCGGTTCTCGAAGAAGGAGCATGACTGGGGTTGGAAGAAATTTATGGAGCTATCAAAAGTGGCGGATGGGTTTATTGATGACGATACCTTAATAATTAAAGCTCAAGTCCAAGTCATTAGGTACTCTCTTTATATAACCTGTTGAAGGAATAATCATGTCCTGTGTTCAATTTCATTGTATTTTTCTACTAAGAGATCGCCAAATGGATTTGTAGATCATTTTTTAATCGTCGTGATTTTTACCTTCTAAAACAATTTTATTGTATTTACTTGCATTTTGATTGTGATTCTTTGGTAAGTCAACTTCTGGCTGTGAGGCCGTATTTATATCTGGTTAGATACTTAGAAAATAATGTAAGTATGTGAAGCAAAGACAATGTTAGTTATTTCCACTCAAATCATTTTTGCTATTGGTTTGCACTTGCAGGGAGAGAGCAGACCGACTGTTCCGTTGTCTTGATAGTCAGTATCGGAGGGAACTTGTGCGAGTTTATTTTACAAGTGTGGAAATAGTCTGCCGGCGTTTTGTGGAAGAACGTAGGGGCAAACTTGTAAAATTAATCCAAGATAAAGCTAGATGGTCTAGGTATTGCGTCTCTGTTGTTCCATTCTATTTTTCAGGAATAAAACTGCGGGCTTTTTTTTCTTTTTATGGATTAAAATGGTGTAATCATGTCAGTAACTTCATTTTATGTGAAACGTCTCATATTTATTGATATTCTTGTGTATGAGTTTCATAGAGCAAGATTTTGTAAGCATAATAATCTCTATTTGATTTTTGATAAATTTTCAGCTTCCGGAATTTCTGGGTGGGTATGGACCGAAAATCCAAGCGCCTCATGTCCCGTGAGAAAACAGAGTCAATTTTAAAAGAAGTTGTGAAGCATTTTTTCGTAGAAAGAGAAGTCCCATCTACGCTTGTCATGGAGTCGTTGTATAGTGGTTTGAAGGCTATTGAATGCCAGAAGAGTAAAAAGAAGGGAAAGAAAAGCAAGGGCAAGTGTTTGGAGGTTGCGGAAGAAAAGGTTGTGGAAGAAAAGGAGTTATCTGTTCTTATTGTTTGCATAGAGAAAGATACATTTGCTCTGGCGGATGATGTGTTGTTACTTCTTGAGAGGGCCGCTAATGAACCCTTGACTCCAAAGGAAATGAAAATATGTTTGGTAAGTTGTGCCCATTCCATGAAAAAGGTGTAAATTGAAAATGACTCGATTTTTCAATAAGAACTCTCATTAAACAAACATAATAGCATGTGTTTTGTTTCTGTGATTCTTTTGTTACAAGGGTGGGTCTGCTAGAGAGGACTTGAGCAATGATTCTATTGATTGTGACCAGAGGCGACTTACTGAATTGGGTCGTCGGACTGTTGAGATGTCTGTCTTAGCTCACATTTTCAGGTAAACTCATTTCGTTTGTGAAACCTCTCATCATATTGTTTTATATTTACACTGTGGTGCACTCTTGTCAAGCAGCCTAACGGTTGGACAAGTTCCTACTGCTAAAGTTTAAAACTAAAACAATAATAATAAAAAAATGAAAACCCTTAAAAAACTAACAAAAAATGAACCCTAAAAATGAAAAAAATAAATAAATAAAAACCTATAAAAACTAAATAAAAAAAAAAAAAAAAAAAAAAAACGTAAAAACCCTGAAGAAAAACTAAACTAAATATAGAACTCTAAAATTCTAAAAAGGAAAACTAAAAAACTAAATTTTGGGCCCTGTCTAATGGAATTTACTCTGTTAGGCGGGTCAACACAAGTTTTTGTCATTTACAGTAAGCTCCAGAATAAGTTATAGAGCAACATATTCCAGAAAAATGGCAAATATTTTCTTTGTAGGTTGAAAATATGTATTTTGAAGGTCGGTGCCTAATTCGTAAAAGTATTTTCCTTCATAACCTTTTTCTTTCTTTCTGCTCCAAATGTAGAAGGTTTACATTGTGGTTTCTTTACATCTGTGTTATTATTCCTCTATGATCAATAGCTGTTATCATTTCATTCCGATTGGTAAGCTTTTCTTTTTACAACAACAGTAAAATTGAAGTTGCATACCAAGAGGCTCTTGCTTTAAAGAAGCAAGAAGAACTCATCCGTGAAGAACTCGTCGAGCAAAAAGCGAGGCGTGGAGCAACGGACAAGGGGAAAAAATCTAAAAAAAAGCAAGTTTGTTGAAATTAGTTTATACATTGTGAAATCCAAGTAGTTCTTATTGAGGGGAATGAGGAGTTTAAATTTTTTTACGTTGAAAGTTTTTTTATGTCAATTAAATAGTAGAAATGATTGGTTTTGGTTTAGATGATTTTTTTAAGTTTGAGTTAGGTTTCAATAATTGTTTTATTTATTTATTTTCGATTTCTGAGATTCTATGGATTTTAGGTAATCCCCCATCTCGGCTCGAGCTCGTTTTTTAAATGAGTCGAGCCTGGTCTCATGATTTAGCTCACGAACTGTACATATAACTTTATACATATTTTTATACTATTACATCAATTAATAATACATATTGTTCATATTAGATTATATATTATATAAATTGATTTAAATTTGAATTTTAAATTGACTGAGGTCTCAATAAATGAGTTCGAGTTGGGCTCATTTAGGCTCGTTAAATCTCAACAACCTTGAGTTAGACTTGTTAATCTTAACGAGTTGAGCTCGGGTCTATACTTTTTAGGCTCAGTTAATGCTCGGCTTTGCTCAAGCTTGTTAAATTTTTCAACGAGCAGGCTTGAACATTCAAAAGCTCAGCTCGCATGGTTCATTTGCAGCCCTAATCCCACGTATTCAATTCATTTTTTAATGGTGTTTTATGTTAGAAATTGTGTGGATTTTAATGGAATTTTCTGAATGCCCCCCGACCATAGTTTTTATGGGGCGAAACAGTTCAAAAAAGAAAAAAATTAAATACTTATTAGTTTGTTTGTTTTTAAATGAAGAATTTATTGAGGACTAATTCCCCAATTTTGTAGTACTATAATTTAACCTTGATTATTCACTTACTTGATAATCAGTCCATTTCATGTTCGTGCATTTGAAGAATGCATAGTAACGTAGACGTAACGATCTCACAAATTCTAATCAGTTTTCTCGAAAGACTAAGATTTAAACTTATTGCAATAATATCGTATATGTATTTGATAAATCTAAAAAGCGTTGTTTCTTTCTTTCTTTCCTTTTTTCCCTCCTTAAATTATATGATGATTAACATAATTGTAGTTATATCAATGTAAACGTGTGTATGAAATTTAAGAGGTAGACTGTTCATTCGTCGCGTTATTTATTTAACAAATTAACGGACGTTATTAACCATGAAATAAGTGATAAATTTAGTAAATTATCAGTCTACAACGCGAACGATTTTTTTAAGGAAAGAATTGATATTTTGTAAGGACTACACAATACTCGTGTGTAACACAAGTTATTTAGTATTATAATATTTAAAATATAAATATATGTGTGTGTTGATATATACTAGGTTAATACCCGTGCATTACACAGGGTTTATAAAAAATAAATATAAAAAATATTTTTGATACCTACAAAGTTTTATGAAAATAAAATTTTTAATAATAGTATTCTCAACCCGTGACGTGTACATATCTAATTTATTTATCAATTATTATAATTATTAAATAATTTTATATTTAGATGTTTAGATTCAATTCGTTAATAGTTTTATTTACATACTTATTAAAATTCAAAAGAAGTCGCATTCTAAACCCGTGCCTACTCTCTATTTATTAATTATTATTATGTTATTTTATATTTTAATGTTTAAATTAAATTCGTTAATAATATTAGTTACATACTTTGAAAAATCAAACATATACTACTCTCAACCCGTGTCGCATTATACCATGTCTAATCAATATTAATTAATTATCATCATCACCATCATCATCATCATTATTATTATTATTATTATTATCATACAATTTTATATTTTTATTTTAGATTGAATTCATTACTAACATCTAGTTATATAATTAGATTATTTAAAATAAATCTTAATTTACCTATGTACAATATTTAAAACTCAAAAATTAAAATTATATTAACATTTATTATAAACACTGCTTATTTAATAATTTTCATAATAATATTTTTTTATTTGAGATTATATCTTATGTAATTTATCTTTTAATTAAATAATTAATTTATATCTTTTCTACTAATTATATATGACTTATTTGTATTTTTATTAGGAGAATAAAAAAGAAAATATTGAATTAAATAAAATATAATAAAATTTTTTTATTAAGTTAGTCAAAATATAATAAAGGAAAAGATTAAATTAGGCAAGATACAATAAAAGGAAAATATTAAATTAGGTAGATATTAGGCTCGGATGACACCTAATCAACCGAACCACCATAATTTTTTATTTGCCAAACGAAGCATGTGAAGCAGACACATAGGTTAGGAGGACTTTACATTAATATACGGGTGATATATATATATATATATATATATATATATATATATATATATATATATATATATATATAAAAGTAAGATTTTAATACTGTTATTATATGGTGTAGAATTTTGATTTTTCAAGTATAAATGATTTCAACTATTTCACTACCATTAACTTCCAATCGTCAATTTATTTTTTAGCAAAATCATAATTTATACCATTAAGTTTCACTACATAGTTTGGAAAAATGCATAGACGGGACAAAATAAAAGAAAACAATAACAGTCAAATACAGTCGTCATGAGAAATAAAAATATTTAGTAACAGACATTCTCAATATAAAAAGGATTAAGCATATTTTGAGTTCAAAATTCCAAATAAAATAATGTTCATCCAATATATGAATTATAGTCACCTCAAGCTTCAATAGGAAAAATATATACTTATACTCATATTAATTTAGGATGAACATTTTATTATATCCAACCTCCCTAATTGTTTTATCAATTAATTTAGGTGAACATTTTATATATTCAACCACAATTTTTTTTTTATCAATTATTTATTTGTTTATCAGAGTGTTTTATTCAAATAGATCTATTAGATCGTTCTAGTCTTGTTTTTTTATTGGAATATGGATGAATTGAGAATAGTAAAAAGAACATTTTATTATATTAAACCTCAAGATCTTAGAGTTTTTTTTATCATCTATTTATTTATTTATTTATTTGGTTGTTGAATTAGGGGTCAAGTGTTTTATTCAAATAAATATTTTATTTTTAACCTTTTTATTTTTTTTATCTATTAATTATTTATTTGGGATGGATATTTTATTATATTCAACCTCAATTTTTTTTGATCAATTATTTACTTGTTCATCGGAGTGTTTTATCTTAGATCCGTTGTAGTTTTGTTTTCATTAAAATATATGGATGAATTGAGAATAATATATTTATTTAGTATGAATAATTTATTATATTAAACCTCGAGATCTTAGAATTTCTTTTATCAATTATTTACCTATTTATTTTATTTATATGGTTGTTGAATTAGGGATCGGATGTTTTATTCAAATAAATCATAGAATTTTTTTTTATCAATTATTTACCTACTTATTTATTTGGTTGTTGAATTAGGAATCGGGTGTTTTATTCAAATAAATCTTTTATAGACGATAGGAAATCTAATCATTTAATCAAATAAACCTTTTAGATCTTTTGTTAATTTTATTTTTATGTTGTGAATAAGAGAGAGGAATGAGAATTATAGGTTTATTTATTATTTATTTTCAATCAGGTGGTAGGATTATATTTATATTTATTTTTATTTTATGTTGCGAATAAGAAAGAGTAAAGAAAACTATAGGTTTACTTATTATTTATTTTCAATCAGGCGGTAGGAAAATTATAGGTTTATTTATTATTTATTTTCAAGTGGTAGGATGATATTTATTTAGAATGATTTTGATCGTTGTACGGTTGAAATATATACATTAAATATTTTTTTTAATAGAATCTCCACTAATGTCCATAGAATCTTTTGAAAAAAATTTGTACAAGTTTCTAATCAATATTTTATAAAATTCTCTATTTAGTGATCTGCTTATTAATATGAATTAAATTATTAGTTTTATCAAATACCTTGAAACTATTTCTTTTCTCCCCTCTAATGATCATGATGAATTGAAAATCTCTCACCTATACTATGAGACTCACAATTATTCAGGTAGATTGAGAATATTTTTTTAAAACAACTGATAATGATTCGGTAGCTTATAAAACTCCACTTAATTTGTTTCCGTGAGAATAGGAAAGAGAGAAAGAAAAGAAACTTACGCAAGAAAAAAAAAAGACTTGTTTTATGTGGAATAGGAGAGAGAAACAGAAGAGAAACTCACTCAAGAAAAATAAATAAATAAATAAAAGAAAAACATCAGACACAGGCGAAAGAAAAAGCGAGGAAAGAGACACATAGAATCATGAAATTACATTGTACACTTAATTAGTAATATAGGGTGGATTCTACGCTAGTAGATTACTTTTTATTTGTTTTTGTATTTT
>BMAC01001514.1:39509-69245 GCA_014905375.1 Phtheirospermum japonicum
ATATTTCCAGCATCTTGTACCTGCAGAACACATCACCAATAATTTGGTAACAATTGTCAGAAGTCCTCTGACCAGTGTGGCATACATGCACCATCCTCGTCATAAATTCACACAATTCAAGATAGACACGAACATAAACAAACAGAAAGCACAGCAAGATGGCATCTTTCCAAAGTATGAATGTCCTATTGAATGCCTAAAATTCATGACCTAAAAAGATTAAAAAGAACACATTATGATTTCAGTGGACTTGATCCAATGTTACTTTTTATTACTAACAATATTAAGAACCAAGACGCACAAGAAAAGGAAGAACACGAAGAACTACTTGGAGCCATTGATCGTGATAAACAAGCTCTTCGAAGTTGCGTGACCGACGGAGAAGATATTGCCATTCCGGTAACAAGTATTTAGTATCAAGTTTATTGATATTTAGTTTTCATATATTACCTTATATTTTTGTATTGAGCGTGAACAAGAAAGTAATATAGTTTTTGGGTTTGTACACCCAAGTTCACAAGTATTTACTTGTGAACTGAATTTGTTATCTCGTGTTCTCATTAATTTATTCCACTGCATATTTTATATTTTACTCTGGTCGATGTTGCTAACCAATGTTGTTAAACATTGACTAACAACATCGTGAATCTGAGATTTATTCTTAAAACCATAGACCTTCAAATTATACAATTTGTGACAATTAAAGCTGCATAGATTTAAATATCAAGAATAATCCTAAAATTTAAAGGATGTCGTATTCTAAACCCATGCCTTCTATCGGTGTCTAATAACTATTTATTAATTATTATTACTGTAACGCCCCAAATAAGATACTACCTTAATAGTAATTTAAAAAATCAATTAACAAACTCTTAAAACTTGTTGTATTGATAGACTCAATACAACTAAACTTTATACAAACAAAAAACCAAACTAATAAGAGGTAACCCTAGCCAATGAGCCACTTTTCACCAAAAGGATCAAGATCAAGACCACTCTCATAACGTCGATATCTGGAAAGCTTTGTTTTAAAACAAAAGAGAGCGAGCTAAAAGAGCTCAATGAGGGACAAAAATGAAAATGAAAACTTTCTTTTAAAATATAAAATTGACAATAGTTTAAAAAATAACTTTCATATAATAATCAAAGCACTTGGTGTGCAAAATTATTTTCATGTGTGTAACAAAACTTTAGACAACAACAAACACATAATCAATCAAATTATGACTTCAGTATTTTAATCAAAATTAAAATATTTTAGAAAGACTAAACAATAGATTTTCCTAAAATTTAACCAATTATCGTATTTAAAATACACAAGTAATACTAACTTATTGTTGAAAAATCGATTGAAATAGTTAACAGTTGAACAGCCAGAAAAATCTATCTCATTCTAAAACAGTCAGTCCGATTAGTGAGTGTCCAAGTACGGAACTCTAGAGGTGGCTCTCACACGAAGCACTTAGCTCCCAAAGGACTCTAGAGGTGGCTCCCAAGCGTAACACTTAACTTCCAAGCTAGATTAACTCACATAAATGTAGAATCGATGTCGATCAAACATCGACCCACACGTTTCCACTCACCATGAAAGATGACACTCGAATAGGCCAAAGCCTCATTCGCCTGATCCCTCCTTGTAGGCTCGACGTCCCTTTAGCTATGGGATTCAAACCCAGGGTACATCATATTCTGGAATATACACAATCTACGACCCAAATCCTGTCGTCGTCTCCGACCCGGCCAGGAAAAATGGGAATAGGTACCACGAGTAGTCAAGCAAGAACCATAGGTAACCTGCTCGATTGATTGCCCAAACTACTCGTGCCTGACAGGCAGTGACAGTGACAGACAATAACAGTTGACAGTAACAATCGATAACAACAGTCGAGTTCAAATAATATCAATAACCTTTTATATAAAATTATATAATTGAACTTATTGATTCGAGCTTTTGTGTGTGCCTACTTTATAAATAATTATCAGAAATTTAATAGCTCGCCCGCAAGAGAACGGGATCGCGTGTAGGTTAGCAAGCTTAACTCGAGTCGTCTCTCAAGGACTGACGTTCGGGATTTTTAATGTTTGTTTAATCACAATTTTTAACATGAGAACTTGTATAAATTTGGTTTTTGGAATTATAAACTACTAATAAATTTAAAAGCATCAACTAATTATGATTAACTAATTAACTTAATCTAAGCTTGAAAACTAAATTATCTAAGAATTATTAATCTAGGGTTTTAAAGCAAATAAACTCTAAATTAATTAACTAGCATGCATCAAACTACTATGAACTAAATCTAACATATGAATTCTCAAGAACAATAAAATCAATCTCAAAATTCTCAAGCAATAACATAGCAATAACCAATTATCAACTAATTATCAAAACTAAAGCAATAATTAAATTAATCATGAACAAATCATCACCAAGCATCAACACGAGAATAAACGAAGCGACTAATTAATATTAAAAATAAAATTCTAAGGTTCAAAGGCTCAGCGATTCAATGGTTCAAACGATTCGAAATAAATAAACGAAACTAAAAACTCAAACGAAATAATTAAACATGAATTGTCTAGAATTAAACTAGGAATAACTAGAGTTTAGAGAACTTATTAAGTAGCTAAAGGTGCTGAAAGATTGCTGGGAAATCGGGTTGTTGGTGGTTGCTCTTCGTCGAAAAATCGGAACTTGAACGAACGTCTTCGTCTTGGTGCTTCGGATCTTGAATCTTCGACGTAGATCTTGGAAATATGTTGTAAGGTGT
The DNA here is from genome assembly GCA_014905375.1 of Phtheirospermum japonicum. NCBI lineage: Eukaryota > Viridiplantae > Streptophyta > Magnoliopsida > Lamiales > Orobanchaceae > Phtheirospermum > Phtheirospermum japonicum. Next base: position 42,281 of record BMAC01001514.1, read on the forward strand.
TGAAAATAAGTTTCTCAACCCTAGGTAAGTGTTTTGGGTTGTGGTTGTCTGTTTAATCCGAACTATGAAGGGTTTATAATAGTTATTTCATGACTTGGCGCACAAGAAACCCTAAAAATCACGAAACTGGGCCGTCACGTCGACGGTGAATCGATTGACGCGCGCTGATGCTCGGCGTCGCTGCTGCCTGGGTGTGCGTGTCGACTGGTCGGGTGCGTCGACTGGGTGCGTCGACATCGACGCTTCAGCAAGTTGCGTCGACAGTGTATCGACTGACGTGGATCATGGCTCGCGTCGACGGTGCGTCGACGGTCGCGTCAGTCGACGGCGACAGAGCGTCTGACTCCAATTCTCGATCTTTTGCTACTCGTTTCACCGGAAAGCTTGTTATTCACTTCTTGAACATCGAACCTCGTCTATTACGTGTTGAACTCTTCCGGTTACTTAGCTGTAAGGTGAAAAACAACGAAATATCACCTACTTGCATCAATTATGATCAAAATGCGGTAAAATAAGCTGGAATCATAAAAATACGAGATTAAGCTTAACTCGTCCAACTTATACCAAAAATAATAAGAAAAATAAACTAAAATACTAATAAAAACCAAGACAAATCCGTGCTAATCAACTACCCCACGCTTTATTGGTTTATTCGTCCTCGAACAAACGATAAATTCAAAGTATAACTAGAATGAAACTAAGTTCAAGCAAAGAGTCGTGCTATGCTACATACGTAATTTTGAAAATATAGGTACAAGTCACGCAACGTCAATCACTCGACCATTATTACATTATCGCTCCAAAACAAAATCATGATTCCTCACGGAAGATAATATATAAGTGGACGCTCAAAAGCACTCAAGTATTTTCTGCACGGGACGTGTATACACTCAAATCATACAATTACATGCACAATAAATAAGCACCGAAAATCAATCTCTTTTCAATCGCAAATTAAGTGTGCTGTCAAAACTAAGAATCGGTAAGGTCTTAACGGGTTGTAATGTAAGGCTTTTTGGACGGGTATGGAATATATAAGTCATGTGGCTAAATAACTCACCCAACCTAATCTAATCACGAAGCATTTTGCTTCACCTCGTTCAAAAATAAAAACCTCACTTAACTCTTATAACGTAGGCTTTGAACATAGGCTATTTCTCAACTCGTAACTCTAAAACCGACTTGAAGCTCAAACCATTTAAACACAATTGAAGCTCATGATATGCTTCTTATTACAACTCAACTCTTTGCATTTAAACATTAGGCTTCATAATAACATAAACAATAAAACACAAGCCTTATTAGCGCATAGGCAATGACTTAACACGATTCACCATCCTTCTTTTTCTTTCTCTTTTTTTTTATATATCCTCTTTTATTCTTTTTTATGGGGTTCCTTCTTTTATTTTTTTTTATTTTTTATTTTTTTATTTTTTTTAATGAAAGATGGTGGACCTTAATTACAATAATTCACAAATTCCTAATAAAAATCCCAAAACACTAATAACCAATAAAAATAATGAACTCCTACCCCACCCTTTTAATGGGTTGTAGGGGTCGACTCAAAAATACTCATGGCTATAGGCATGGATTATTTGGATATTAGGGGCTCATTCGGAATTTATAATGGCGAATATATATGAATATGGCCGAAAATAGGGTTTTATATGAGCCTTAACCTCATTTTCAAAGTCAACTACACACAGTGGTTTCAAAGAGATATCAAGACTGAAACTTATTCACGCACATGCAAAGATGATAATCACTCAGGCTACTTACAGTCTTTTTGCATGAAAAAGTTTTGAATTGACGCTGCTTTTAAGGTTTCGCGAAATCAATTGCGTCCAAGTACCGTTTTACAAATATATAATAATAATTTTGAAAAATTTATGCACTTATGCACGCTCAAAAGACAAAAACCTCAAATCATACTTAGCTAACTTTGATAGGCAAACCATTCAAACACAATACAACGCAGAAATAGTGATCAATCACGTAAAATCTAGCACTACAAACCCACGAATTTTTTTAAATTTGCACAAATTTCAACTATAATTCACACTCAACCATCCCCCCCCTTAAAAATGTGGCAAACTCCTGATTGCCATAAATATAAAGAAAATAAAAGTAAGGGAGATAAGAAAGCATCCCTGAAAAATCGATAGTTGAGTTCTTCCAAAAGGTGCTTGTGCAATAAGCTCTCGTCTTAAATTGTGTGATTGGAATTATCTTGAATTAAAACGATTGTAGTCAATTGTGTTGCGCGCAAGTGCCCGGTGGCACATCGTTTGGAATTGAATCGGCCGAATTGCGGCTCATCAAAAGGTTGCCGGACTGCGGCTAAATTGGGTCGGATTGCGACCTCGATTGGCGAAGATGAAATCGTAAAATCGGATTTCCTGCACATTAACACACACATAAACGCACCACGACATTGACACAATAAAAACAAAAATAAACTAAAAAAAATCGAAATAAAAATTAAAGAAAAACTAACGCTTGGGTTGCCTCCCAAGAATCGCAACATTTTACGTCGCATGCTCAACGCGTTTCAATGATCAATACTCGACTTGCGGTGGATCACCTAACTCCACTATGTCACTCATTTGAAACTCCTTCTCAAATGTTTCTTTGGGGTCCATAATCGCAAGGTCCACTCCAATGTCATGAAAATCAATACTAAATAGCTCGGCTACCTCCTCCCTGCTAAGAAAATCATTGTCGTCCTCGACGTTCATCTCGTCCAAAACCGTTATGCTCTTAAGCTCTCGGACGCATGCATCTACCGGGTCAACGAACGAACATTCTTCTTCTTCCATCAATGGCGCAGGGCAATTATTCACATCTCGCAAAGAAAAAGTAACCGTCTCTCCCAAAATAGACATGCTCATCCTCCCTTTGTTCACATCAATCATCGCATGGGAGATAGACAAAAATAGACGGCCTAAAAGAATAGTATGCCCCTTGTCCTCACTCGACATCTCTCCAACGTCCAGCACTACGAAGTCTACCGGAATTATTAACTCTCCTACTTTCACCAAAACATCTTCAACAATTCCCAATGGTTGATGAGTTGAACGATCCGCTAATTGGAGACGCATCCTTGTCGGCTTCAATGGTCCTAAATCAAATTGCTTATAAAGGGAATGCGGCATCAAGTTAATTCCCGCGCCAAGATCAAGCATTCCGCGTGCTTGTTGCCCATTCTCCAATGTAATATTGACATAAAAGCTTCCAGGATCCTTCTCCTTCGTAGGCAGTGGTTCCTTGCATAGCGCACTCACCTCCTTCGTTAGAGGAACGTACTGATTTGTCTCCGAATGCCTATGTCTTGTGGCAAGCTCCTTGAAGAACTTCACATATGCCGACATCGTTTTGATCACATCCAAAAGAGGAAGGTTGATGTTGACATTCTTCAGCAAGTTATAAAGCTCCATGAACTTTTTATTCTCCTTTGCCGGTTGTAGGCGACTTGGAAACGGAACTCTTTCATACTTCTTCTTAAGCTCTTCATCATTGTTTTTGCTCGTAAACTTCCCCTTCAATGCTTCTGGTACGTAAGGATTTACAGTCTTATGTAGCTTGTCCATCGTCTTAGATTGACCTTCTTTTATCATCTCCTTTTCACCTTCGTCTTCTATCTCTACTCCATTATCAACCACTTTTCCACTTCGTAGGACCTTGATGGCGGAGGCTTGCTCCGTTTGACTCGGAAATTTGTCCTTTGCCTTTTCCAATTTTACAATGGAAACCGCAAATTGTCCCATCGTCTTCTCCATTAACTTCATGCTTATAGAAATTTCTCGTACCGCATTCGTGAGGTCATTCACCTGCTTGGGTAAACTTTCCATATTTTTCATCTTGCTAGAAAGATCGTTTAGTCGTACGTTCACCTTCTCAAGTCCATCTCGATTTTTGAGCGTCTCGACCACTTGATTTTGTTGCCAAACCAACATTTGATCGTTCACTTGGGCCGAACTTGTCGTTTGCGCCTTGGTTGTTGGTGGTGGTGCTAAATATTTAGGGTCAATTTGTTTGGTCATTAGCACATAGTTTGGACTCCCAGGACCATACTTCAAATTTGGATGATCGCGAATGCCATTAGTATAGGTAAACTTTTGTCTCGAATTATTGGATTGCAAGTTTTCGATGGCATTTACCTCGACGTCCCCTTCATCCTCGAAAATTACTTGACATGCATTTGCCCCATGTCCAAACGCTCCACATATTCCACATGTTTCATGGGAAGGTTGCGATTGTTGCGATTGTTGCTTCATCATCATGCTCGTCAACAACTCCACTTGCTTTGTAAGTTTATCGATCTTGTCCTCCTCCGCTCGCACAACCGAAACCTCATTCACTCTAAGTTTTCGAGGCCTTGAACTTGTTTGCCTCGACTTATCACTTAATGATTCGAAAAGATCTCGTGCTTCCTCCGCGGTTAAGCCCACAAAATCTACTGCTCGTGTCTCCACTTGTTGCTGGAAATTTGGCAATAATCCTTCATAAAAGTAATTGTTGACCATTTCATCATTGTTACCATGGTGTGGACATGTATTTAGGAGCTCCTTAAAACGATCCCATGCCTCGTGAAATAATTCGCCATCCAATTGCTCGAAGTTGGAAACTTCCCTCCTCAACTTTGTCGTCGTTTGGGCTGAGTAAAATCTTCCCACAAATTTCTTGTAAACCACCCCCTAATTTGTTAGGGAATTAGGTTGCAATTGACTAAACCATCGTTTCTCTTTATCTTTCAGGGTACTAGGGAAGTATCTCATTCTAAGATGTCCTTCACTGAGTCCTCGATCTTGAATCCCAGATAGTGCTATGTAAAATTCTCGAACGAACTCGAGTGGGTCTTCATTCGGCAAACCATAGAAAGAAGGTAGTCTATTCAAATCGTCAGTCCTCAAGTTGTAGTTCCTAGCCGCTTGGCCTAAAACTATTGCTGAGCTATATGGTCCAATGGTTGGACATGCGAGATCACCTTGTTTTCGTATGTTTTGATATCGAGGGGCATGTCTTCCTCCAAAATTCGCCATCTGTGTGCAGTGTATGGATATGGGAACCCTCGAAACCCTAATGAAGAACAACATCATTTTCACCGAGCAGCTCCTCGCCAAAATCTGCCTCCAAGTGCTGGGCGTTCTCGAAAAAAGCAGTGTTTAGTGTAGTACAAAAGCACTGTAACAATAAGAAAAGCACTCCAAAATTTTCAAGTGCAATTATATGTCCAGATTCATGGTGCTTTTTATACAGTACTGTAGTGCTAATATTAGTCATATGCGATGCTTTTACTATCCAGTTTTTTTAATTTAATTATATATGTTTTTTTTTACATGTTAAAACATGCAATATGTATCTTAAATCGTAGATCTTGAGAATGTGGTTAATTTAATATATATTTCATTTAACATAAAAAAAAATTGAAAAAGTTATGGTTTGTTGAAGATTTGAGTTTTATTTCAAAATTTTGAATTTGCAGTTTATAGACGAAATTTGTGATGCTTTTTGTATACAATCGTAGTGTTTCCTTTCTTTATCCGTTGTGCTTTCTAAAGAGCAAATGCAGTGCTCTTTATAAACGTTGATATGTGTCCAAAATACCATTTTTAATTATTTAATGCAGTATTTTACATTATTACCATGCTGACATGTCATGTTCTCAACCATCAAGATTATCCAATCTAATGGTCAAGATAAGTCACTATGTTCACATATAATGACGGGTTCTCATTTGAACTCACCTATATATATAGAACCATGTCATTATATGCGAACCTGCGAACTAGTGCTTTTATTATATACCAGCAGTGCTTTTATTATACAATCACAGAACTTTATTAATATTTTCAGTTATATACACCAGTAGTGCTTTTATTAGACAATCCTAATGCTTTTAATCAAATAAGAAAATACACAAAAAATATGATCCATCCATTTAATTAGATCTAAGGCCCATAATAGACCCTAGGTTCACATATAATGACATGGTTCTCATTTGAACCTAATCCTATATATATATATATATATATAAATATAAAGCTATATTTTCTAACCATTAAAAAAACAAATTTAAGAATTATTGAAAATTTATGATTATATTTTTATAGGATTATACTTATTTGACTAATAACAAAAATGATAAATTTTATATAAATATTCAACATATTAATATGATTTACATAACCTCCAGATTAATAATACAAATTCCAAAAAAAGAAACTATCCCAAATGAGTTAATGAATTGTTCAAAAAAAAAAAAAATAAAGAAAAAAAGAAAACCATCTTCATTGGGAATCCCCGGAGTAAACTAAATATTTAAATATTTATTTTATTCAAATAAAGATATTTTTTTAATATATATTATGTGGTATAATATGTATTTTTTATTTTTATTTCATTCAAATAAAGAATATATTTGGATTTATAAAATATAAATTTGGATGCACTCATATGCGTGTGAAGTTTTTTTTTCTCATATGCGCGTGAAGTTGAGGGCATAGATGTTTGGATTTATAAAAATGTATTTATTTTTAAAATAATAATATATTATTATAAATATTGCATTATATTTATTCTAATTATGAAAATTTTCATTAACTACATAATATACTATCAAATTAATATTAATTAAAAATTATATTCTTATGTAACTAGACATGTTAACTCATCTCTTTCTTTTAAGGATTTTCTTATATTCCTTTTATTATTTTGCCATCTTTGGCACAATAACTTTCTTGAATAAAAAAATTTGAAATTATTTGAAACTATCTTATAAATTCAATATTGTTTCAAATAAATAAAAAATATTAAAAATACACATGAGAAAAATCTTATTTTTTTTATATAAAAATATTAAACATTTTAAAAGTTTGAAATTATTTTGAATTTGTAAAAATATACGTTAAAATTTAAAATATAAATTTTGAAAGGTTTTTTGAGAAAAAATGGAAAAACTCTTTGTAAATATATGATTTTCATTTATTTTCAGATTTAATTATCTAGTGTAAAATAGTTCTTGTCACCATTAAAACATAGTTAAAAAAAACCCTAGTTTAATGAATATAATTTGTTGTTTAAAAAACAATGAAGGAATGATACCCTTAAAAACATTGAAGACACTTTAGGATTTTCAGTATTTTATAGGGTTATACCTATCTGGATAATAATAAGAAATAAAAAATTATATATAAATACTCAACATATTAATATCATTACATAATCTCATTTGTTTAAGTCGAAAATTATATAATTAGCAAGTAAGAAAAGAAAATAACAGATAACACGTCTATAAAATATAATATATATATATATATATATATATATATAACATAAAAGTAATATGATTATAATACGCATAAACATAACATGTAATAAGCCATTCACAAAAGTTTTGGGAGATTTAGGAGTGAAACAAATATGTTTGAACGAGATATGAGAAATTAAGAAAGTTCGTGTCTCGGTTCTTGAATTAGATGTTAAAAAGGTAAATTCAGAATTTGAAAGTGGCCATGCATATGAGAATGTAGTAATGAAGATATGGTTCAATTTTTTGAAGTCATTTGAAGGTCGTTTGATCCATTTTGGGTAAAAATGAGAAAGTTGTACGCTTTTGAAAATTTAAAAAAGTATTGGGGTCAATAAGGAATTTAAACAACTTTTAAAAGTTATGAGGCCAATCTGAGATTTTCAAAGAGCTTATTCAGAGTTAGATCATAATAAACAAACACTTGATTTGGGACTAAATTGAAACTTAAAGTAGTCAAATTGAAGTTTAAGTTTATAACTCTATCTAATTCTCAAATTCTAACCCATTTTATTTTTCACCCCAAGACTTTATATTGTTGTCTACCACCTCTGTTTCCTCTCTCAGATGACCACTAACCTCTCCGACACCACCTTTCACCAGTAGCCACCTAAAAAACACATTGAAAAACACTACACACTCACGGTAGAAGACGAGTAGCGTCCATCACCTACAAATCACACAATTACAACCACTTATTGAAACCAAGATCTAAGTTTATGAATATGTTTTCCATAAAAAAGTGCTTTCATATAGTATACAACTTTAAGCTTCCGATGACTCGACGATTATTTTGCATGTAATTGTTGTGTTTTTCTTTGTATTTTTAGATAGATTTTTATATTGATTTTAGTAGTTTTGAGTCATTTTTCGTTAGGTTTTTAGGTCGTTTTTCTTGTTTTATTATTTTTCGTGTTTCTTGCTAATTTTATATTTTAACGGGTTAATTGGTTCAATTACCTTGAGGTTTGGTAAAATTCTTGGGTTTTTATGTTTAAAAACTCCTATTTTTAAAGGTGGGGAAATTGAGGGCCAAAATTCAAGCCAAGACGAGCCAAGATATTGCCTGGACGTGCCAGGACTCGCCAAATGAACCTTGACGCAAGTTGGCCTGAGCCAAGGCGCGCCTGCGCGCAGCTGCCGAGTCCCGCCCGCAATCCTGCCGCATCCTACCGAGACCACGCACAGCCAGAGGGCGCCAGCGCTCGGCGCCTGCCGAGTCCCGCCTGCATGCCCGCGCGAAGCCACCGCGCGCCAACCGACGCCAGCGCATGCCAGCGCGCACGCTCGCCTAGCCCTGCCAAGACCTGTTTTGTCACGCACGGCCATGGGCGCCCAGGCTCGGCCATTGCCGAGCCTCCTCAAGCCAAATCAAGCCAAGGGTCAAGCCAAGTGGCTAGGAAGGTCAACACGGGTCAATTTCGGTCAAACCCGGGAATTTTGAGCCTTTTTGGCTAATTTGGCCCAATTAAACTCAATTAGTCCTATTATAAATAGAACATTACTCTCATTTTGTAAAAACACCTCCTCCCAACCCAATCTTGGGGTTGGGTTAATTTTCTCTCTCTAGATTTAAATTTCAAGCATTTCCTTGGGTTTGTAAGCTCAAGAAAAATTCAAGTACTCCCTTGAATATTTAATTTTGCTTTGTAATTTCATTCAAGTTCTGGGATTTTCTTTTTAATTCAAGTAAGCTTTTTCTATTTCATGCTTTGTTCTTCAAATTCATACATGTTCTTCATATTATGCTTTTTACCTTAGCTCTTTGATTTCTTGCTTGATCTTGTGAATTGACTATGGAATCTAGTTGAGTGACACATCTAGATCATAGAACGAGTCCTTGATCATTTTTAATTTGAGTATTTTATATGATTTATTTTGATTTTTATTTTCATGCTTAAATCCTAGATCTACTCTTTGCTGCTTGTTATTTTCCGTAAGATTTAAACTTTGACGTCATTTTCCATTGCTCTTTCCATTCATGCTTTCATTTTTTGCTTATTTGCATTATTTAGGATTTTATGCATAGTTGTACCTTGTGCTTGCATGCTTGTACTTGGTGAAACATTGCATTTCCTTATTTATTCTCATTATTGCTTTGCATTTTCTATATGAGGCATACGACGAGGCATACGACCAACTTTCTATTTCCATTTCTAGGATAGTTTAGATAGTTAATTACTTTATTTTCATTTTCCTTTATTTGTCAAAGCTTGAAACACATTGAATTCTTCAATTAAATTGATTTCCGATAATACCAAGTCATGAACCCGTTGATATATTTCAACACCACGAAAGCTCTTCTAAAAAAATGGCGTCGTTGCGACTCGGCTTGGTTAAGGCTTTCGATTTTCTTGTAGTTTCATTGTGTTTTTAGCTTTCTTTTATTTTTGACGTTTTTTATGCAAGGTGCTTATAACTATGGTGGATACATTCCCTACATGGGAGGGCATGGTGCAAACCATGTTGGGAATGAGATGTTGTATAATGGGTATGGCAACGTGGGAGGGCATGGTGCAAATCACGTTGCCAATGGTGGATATGGATATGGGCAACCCGGCATGGGAGGGCATGGTGCAAACCACGTTGCCAATGGTAGATATGGATATGGGCAACCCGGCATGGGAGGGCATGGTGCAAACCATGTCGGGTTTGATAGTTTCTCAGGCGTGAATGGTTCCTTGGGTGGTTATGGAGCTCCAAATTCCTATTCGAACGTGCAAGCTCCAAATTCCTATCCGAACGTGCAAGCTCCAAATTCCTATTCGAACTTGCAAGCCCCGACTTCCATCCCGTATGGCTATGATGCTCCATAATATTATCCGAATACACCAAGCCCGAATTTTGTCCCGTATGGAGCCCCACCCGGTTATGATTTCAATCCTATGCCGAATATGACTCCGAGTGGAAATGTGAGTGGTGGATATCCGAGTCTCGGCCCGTATCTCTCGTACTTCCAATTTCAATAATACTCCAATTGGTGCCACCAATAGTGTCCCTAAGCACGATCCATATTGGATGTTTGGCTCCAATATCGCAAGTGGCCCCCCCATCCGTACTATGGGGGATGTTAACAAACCTTTTTTGGGATGTGCATGGTGTGGACCGTGAGGTCATGATACCAAATCTTGTCCTTCATTCTCCTTGTTCAATATGTCGATGCCTCTTTCGGAGGACGTGTATGGGGGTCATGGACATCATGTGGGACCCGATTGTGCTATGCCATCTTTTGCTCCACCGCCGACTCATAATCCGATTGTTACTACTCATGTGGGCCCTTGTCATCCGACTATCCCGGTGATTGCTCCTAACCCACCTCCCGAGCCAAAGACTTCTCAAGCAATGTACTCTTGTGCTAATGACGTGAACATGGCTTTATCCTCTAAGGAGCTTGAGTTGATAAAGAAGATAGCAGATATGAAGGCTCGACTTGCTACGTTATCTAGCCCGAGCCCTCCGCCGCCTTATAACTCTCTTGTTACTCCTCACGTGGGCCCGTTTGTCTTGGTGAATGATCCTACACCACCCTCCAATACGAACCTCATGATCACTATGCAATCTTTCCCCATAGTGTCGGACTCGCCCGATACTATCCTCGATAAGTGTGGGGTGGTTGCTAATACGGTTGTCTCGCCGTCGGAAGAGGACGCGGGTTCATTTCTAGATATTTTTACCTCTCTTGACCCTTAACCTTTTACTTCAAAAGAGTCTTGAGAAGAATGGGTATATATGGACTTCATCAAGGCCACGATCGAACGAGTTTATATGGAGGAAAGGAGCCTTGAGGAGGAGGTTAGCCCGGAAGTCTATATTGAGAGATGTTGTGTGGATGATGAGCCCCTTGCTTGTAATGACAAATCCATTATGCTTCAACGTACCCAAGATTCATATGAAAAAGATTATTTATGGGTCGTTGAGGGAAACGATGACTTTTTAGAGGGGGAGGTGGGGATTGTTGATGATAAGAGTGAGGAATGTGAAACTCATCTTGAGGAGGAGATCATTGATGATAAGATTGAAAAGCTTGAAGAGTGCCTTGAAGGTATTGGTGATTTGTTTAAGCTAACGCATACCTATTTGGATAAAGAGGAGAACAAGCCGATTACCATCTTGGAAAAGTCGAATCGAGGTGAAGAGAAGAGGATGGTTGAAGTGATTAAAATTCTTAATGGTGGTATTGGGTGGAAACCCGGAGTTGTTGAAGGAGCTAGCCCTTTGAATCCATTTCTTGAAGAGATAGTGAAAACCGGGATTTGGAGGTTGTTGTTGTAGGGCTTGATGTTTGTGATTTCCAAAAGCGAGTGGGTAAAAACCATTGATTTGGTACCAAAGACGAGCGGCATGTTCGTTTTTGAGGATGAAAAAGGGGAGTCAATGGCTACAAGGGCTAAAATGGTAATGAGGATGTTGATTGATTCTAAGAAGTTAAATGCGACTACCAAGAGAGATCATTCCCCTCCCCCATTTGTTGATCAAAGGTTGAATAAGCTAGTCGGCCACTATTCCTATCATTTCTTAGACGAGTTTTCGGGGTACTTCAAAACCACCATTCCACCCGAAAACCTAGCCGAGATGAGTTTCATTTGCCCACTTGGAACGTTTGCTTTTTAGCAGATCCTATTTAAGCTATACAATGCGCCAAGAACGTTCCAAAGAGTGGACCCTCTCGACAAAGAGGAGATTATTTTGGTGGACCCTCCCGTTATCTTTCCACCTTGATCAAAAGGGAGTTCGTCGAGCTAATAATGTAAAATAAGCTCTTCTTGGGAGACAACCCAAGTTCTTCTCGTTTATTTATTTTCTTTTCTTTCTTATTTTATAAAAATCCAAAAATATTTGAAAAATCAAAAAACAAAAAAATATGTTGTTGAGGTTTATGTACATATTTTCTTGTGTTTTTGAATTTTATGTGATTTTCTTTTCTAGGTTTGGTTTTTCGACTTCAACCTTGGGCTATTGGATAAGTGAGTAGCGTTCATGAAGTCGAGAGATACTAGCCATGCTCAATTTTTGCTTGGATTGCTAGATGCCAAGGTGGATCCCACCGAGCTCGACCAAAACTCACTCGGTTGAGGAAGTTTCTATTCCCCCTCCTTTTACTTGATTTTCATTAAAATGCAGGTAATGCATGGTTTAAGTGTGGGGTGGGTAGGTGGTTAGGGTCCCGATTTTTGTCAAAGCATGATCTCTCTTGGTCAAAAACACATAAAAAACACATTGAAAAACACTACACACTCACGGTAGAAGACGAGTAGCGTCCATCACCTACAAATAACACAATTGCAACCACTTATTGAAACCAAGATCTAAGTTTATGAATATGTTTTCCATAAAAAGTGCTTTCATATAGTATAAAATTTTAAGCTTCCGATGACTCGACGATCAATGGGAGATTGCCGACAAGCGACGGTTCTTGGTCCCGTTCCTGCTATTCCGGCATCGATTTGCTAAAATGATTAGATTATCAGATTCTACTCGTCAATAGGAATAATTCGATATTAAAGTTACAAAAATTAATCAGCAAACACGTTGCCAAAAATTTGGTGGTCGGTGGCCAGCAGCCTGTCACTTTGCGTGTTGAAGCTAAATCGAATTGGTTAAAATGTGGTTTGTGAATGAGGTAACAAAAATGAAAAGGCAATTATTATTATTATTATTATAGAACAAATTAATAACAAAATGCTTTTATATATTTTTGTTTTATAAATAAGGTTAAATCTTTAATTATATAATTAAAATATTATATATATATATATATATATATATATTATTAAATCCAAATAAGTGTACAACTCTGTACAGACCTTTATACGACGACTTTTTATGACTGCACATTTGTACAAGAAATGGATGGTATTTAATTGAACTATTTATTTTACACTCGTGCGATGGACACGGCAGAAAGTTAAAATAAAGAAATATATTATTATTATTATTTTTTTTTGTGTGTGTGTATAGAGAGAGAGAGAGAGAGAGAGAGAGAGAGAGAGAGAGAGAGAAATTGAGAGACATAATGAACAAATGCACTCTACCATTATTCTGAAAATCGGACCGGTCATCGAACCGGTAAAACTATAGGTTCAGTGGTTCACAGGTCCAACCATGGTTGGACCGTGGTCGGACCAATTTTAATTTATAGCTAACCATAACTGAACATGGGGTTCTTCAGATAAAAGCCGACGTTTGATAGTGATTGACCCTAACTATTTTTTTTTATCATCATATAGGAAATCATGAGCGTAAACTTATTCGCTGAAACTTGTAAGTTATCCTAAAGTCATAAGGCATTAGGCTCATTAGGGGAAGCAACACTTTTTCGGCGGCCTTTGCACCAATTAAAATCTTGGCTTCAAGAATGTGCTTGGAAAGTCTCGTAATAACCAATCTCGTCCCGTTATATAACCCATGGAGTGGACTTTGAATACATCATTATAATCAAATCATAAAAAATATATATATATATATATATATATACATGAATACATCAATAGGGATAATTAAATTAATAACATGAATGGACTTTGAATTTAAAATTCTAAATGTATACATTACAAGATATATTATTTAAATTAAACACAAGAAATAAATTCAACAAATATAGTAATCTAACTTTCAAGAACATCTAGTTCTCAATTGATATGTAATTCAATATTAACATAATAGATAATAAAATCAAATAATCTCATAATCTAAATTTACATTTACCACACACACACACACCACACACACACACACAACATATATATATATATATATATATATATATATATATATATATATATATGTATGTATGTGTGTGTGTGTGTGTATTAAAGAAACAAACACTTCTAATATACGTTTCATAAGAAAATATATTAATAATAAAATAAAAAAATTAAATTAAATTTATATACATGAATGTAAATTGAAATAATAATCTCAAATATCTAAATTACTAATTATTATTCTAGTATTATAATATCATTCAAAATTAATTTTATATATATAGGATTAGGTTCAAATAAAAACCGTCCTTATTTGAGAACCTAAGAACAATCTCGCACCGTTAGATTAGATTGAACTGGCAGCCAAGATTTATTGTAATATCTGATTGGATTATAAGAGGGGTGGGTATGATAGTCTTTCATCTATTACGCAGTTACAAGGATCTAATAAATCACGTAGGTTTCCATTGATATGCATTTAATTGACATGCTGTTTATATTTATTTCCATTGTGAGCTAATCGGTTCATTCATAATTTTCCTCTGGTCAGTTGTTGTAGTCCATGAACATAATGAATCACCAAATATTTATTCCTTTTTTCTATTGTATAAGATTTGTTTTGCGGTACTTTTTTTTTGGGTTTAATTTTCCCTTATAACTTTTAGTTATTGTTTTTTTCTGCTATTGTACTTGTACTAAGCACATTCTGAGATGGGTATATTGTTAAGGCGGGGTGATCTCTTAGTAGTGCTATTAGAAGATTCATATTTTCGTTGTTGTCTGCAGACATATTATATAAATATCCTGACAAGATAACATATAATATTTATGTGGTTGGAATGTTTGCATGAAATTACACAATATAACAATTAATGAAATTCAAACATCATTAAAATATTTTTATTTCAAAAGTAATGATAAAAAATACTTATGTATGTGTCGTGCAAGGGACTTCATGGTTCTGGAGGATCTTGTGGTTGATTTATTAGGACCTCGATGACATCGGTAGGTCCATTTTCGTTTGAAAGTTAGTAGTAAAGGTTTGCTGCCTTTGGGTTCTATTCTCAGTGAATCTTTTTCTGCCAAAGTCGTCATTGCTTTGAAGGAAGTTATCTTTGCTTCTGCAACAACAATATGATCATCTACCAATTCCTTACTTCTTTTTTTGTTGTCAGAATTGAGCATCCCCTTTACTTTGTGTTTTTTATGCTTCATAGATTTATCTGGATTAGTTTATATAATCATATTAATTATAATTTTCTTATGTATGATTAATACTGTTCAGAGCATTCATATAAAAGTTACCGGCATACACTGTTAGTACCCAAAGACCATAGCATGCCTACTTTAGCTGATCAAATATAGTTATTAAAAAACCTAATGAAAAGTCTTATACACAAATCACTGTGATGAATCCTTCTGACAACACCACATATATCATAATATAGCACCAATATTGCTTTAGAAATACAAAGCAGTACTAATCTCTTTTGTAAGCTGTATAATCATGATTAAATAGTACCAAGATAATTTACATGTATAAGAAAGACACTCAGATATATGTTAAGTTCACCATGACATATAAAGCTCTATCATTAACCTTCACCGGTGACATTACTTGTTAAGTAGCACTAGTATTGTTTTTTAAGAATCATAAAGAAGTGTCAATCTTTTCTTTAAAGCACTATTAACATGAGAAAACAACACCAATCATTAGTATTACTTTTAAGAAGTATGAAATAGTGTCATTCTTTTTTAAAAGAACTATTACCATGATAAAATAGCACCAAGATCATTTACGTGTAGAGAAAGGATTAGGAATCAGATAAATAACATTACGATTATAATAAAGCAATGTGAAAAATATTTTATAGCACTATGGTTATGGTTAGGAAGCATCAAACAATTCAAGGAATCATAAAGCATTGTTATAAACTTTACCAACCACATTACATAATATGATAGCACAAATATTGTATTTAAGAAGTATGAAGCATTGTCAACCATTTTTAAAATCACTATGAACATGATAAAATAACACCAAGATCTATGAGTGTGTAAAAATGATTAGGGAACTCAATAAATAACATCACAGTATGATAAAGCACTGTGCAATACGTTTTGACAGCATCATGGTTATGATTATGAAGCACTACTGAGGTGATTGGTATAAAAGCAAAACTGTAATTATACAGAAGAACTTATATTTTCTTCTTTTATCTTATGCTCATTTTTACAAATAAATTATGTTTTCATAGCAGTATTAAACACCATTCAAAGAAGTACAACATTTGATGAGAAGCACTATAACATCTTCAAAGCACCCCAACATTTATACAGAAGCACTTTCATCTAGAAACACATAAAATCACAAATATAAATATTTTCACATATATCATATTACAGAAGAACCTGTATTTAGAAGAAGCATTTATTTTTTAAATTTAACATATAAACATCTACACCAACATTATATTTGTATACGGAGGAAAGTAATTCTACAAGTTTACCGAAGCACCTTCATTTAGAAACACATCCAATATTTTGCACTCAATATAAAAATATTAATCAAAGCATCACAATTATTTTTAGAAGCACCTTCATTTGCTTATTTATTAAAGCTCAAATAAAGCATCGACATGCTCAGAAGAAAGCACTATTGTACTTATAGTGAAGAATCCAAAACTGGAAGTATTTGGGCAAAGTAATGTATCAGTATACAACGTATAAAAAAACAACTAAGCATATCAATCAAACCACTGCAACATACATGACAAAGCACTTATCCTGGTTAATTGAATTTTCTCATAATATAATTAATTTATATTGGAACATTATCGACAAAGCATTAAGAAAATTGTGGGGGTGAGAGAATGATAGAGTTTGTATATATCTGATTTTATAAAGGCAATTAACATACTTCGAACATGTATCAATAATTTTTTTTTCTTGCATGCCATTCTTCGATCAGATTTGGTTTTTTGGGGAAATTTTTAAAATTTCAAGGCACACGACTCTTGAAGATTTTAATAGAAGAGATTTGAGGTTTTAGGGTACAAATATTTTGGAATCAATCATAATCTTATTTGAATTCGTACCTTTTGCTGCAAGAAACGTTGTTTGCTTATGACATGTCAATCTTCCTTGGTTGTTCCCCAAAAAGCAACAACAAATTGTTTGATTTTCTCGACTAGTTTGGAAATTTTCTTAGATATTTTGGGATTTTTTTTCTTTTTTTTTTCGAGATGGGGTTTCTGTGAAATTTAGTGTGGGTGGAGGTTTTTGAGAAAGTGACAATCTGTGGTGTAGATATCATGGGTATACGGGAGGGTGGGGATTTTCAGAATTTGGGAGTGAGACTAATTTACCCCTCTTCATGCATTTTCAAATTTGATACGCTGCCTTTCACCTTTTTTAAAAACAAAATTTTATTAAATATAAGTCCTAGGATGATATTAGTGGTTTATATTAATCCCTAGGTTCACAAATAAGGTTGGGTTCTCATTGGAACCCAACCCTATATACAAACAAATATTTATAATTTAGAATATAATAGAATTTGTGTAATTCTAAAAATAACTAAAATAAATAACTAAATTTGAAGAAGTAAAAATATTTAAAAAAACTACATAGGTATATTAATCTAATGTATTATTAATCTTAAATAATTCTTTCTATATTTTTAGTAATTTGAATTATAAATAAAAATTAAATTATTTTTAATAGCCCAACTAATAAATAAAATCAACCCATTTGCAGTCCAATTGCTAAAACCCAACTTAAAGCCCTAACCCATATCAGGATCCGACCCATTTAAAACTAAGCGTAACTGGATGGTCAAGGCATCTCAAAACACATCCAACGGTGGCAATCTGGCATCACCAAACAAACCCCACTATTTTCTTGACCCCATTTCACCACCTCACACACCTTAGCTCCTTGTATCCTACATCTTCTTCAGTCTGGAGAATTTAATACCCTTACTCCGCCTTTCCTTCACCATCTCTCTGCCAATGGTTGAGTTCACCTTTTGCACATAATAGCAAACACAAAATTGTTTCAATCTACATCTGATCACATATATTACTCAAACAAGACTCATCCTCAATCTATAATCATATATCCAATAATTGTTGACATATTCAGAATTGAAATGGAATAACACAATTAGACCAACTTTATGATGAATGTGAAGGGGTTTTATGTTTGTTGAATTTTGTACTTTTAAGCTTTATAACAGGTAATGCTCTGAATTAGGGTTTCTTTATGTTTTGTGTTAGTAGCTTTTTGTAAATATCCATTTTCATTCAATAGTTTTATAGATATCCATTTTTCTCTTACAAAATCTAACATATTTTGTATTCATGTTTTTTTGCTAGATCTATGACATGAACGGGGTTTGGATAACATAGGTGTGTCTATTGAATTTCGGACTAAAAGGTGTTCTTGAACATATAATGCTTTGAATTAGGATTTGAGTTCTTAATTTTTTTGTAAATCTTCATTTTCCTTTCAAAGTCAACACCTTTTGTGTTTTTCAAAATTTAAATTAATTGTGACTTGTTTATTTTTAAATTTCCTGCCTAATATGTGGTCTCAATTGTTGATGTTTGACAATCTATAAATAATGTAAATGTCAGTTTGTATATGTTCTATCTTTCTATGTTGAGGGCTTAATTATCTTTTTTTTTTTTTCAGATTTATATTTGTTCATCACATCCAGTGTAATATTATTTGGAGATGATAGTTAGATTCTTACTAAAAGCTCATTTTTCATGACTCAAATGCAAATAGCTAAGTCACATCAATCTGATTTTACAATAGTCAAATTTTAACTATAGTAATTGTTCCAATTTTATGAATAAACTAAAATAAGACCATGTTGTTAAGGCCATTATAGTTGCTGCATGAAATCATTGTATACAAAAATATTGATTTACGTTATTCAAAAATGTATTATGTTGTTGTCTTATATTGTGAGTATATTTGTATCATATGATATATGTTGTTCTTATCATAGTTTACCCGATGTTGCATGTTCTTTTGATATTTAGAATGACTATATATGTATGCAACACATGTATTGAATGTAAAGTAGTTTTACATGTATATGTATATTATTGTTTTATGTTATGAAAGAACTATTAAGTCATCTAAGTTATGTTTTTCTTAATATAATTTACATTTTCTTTATATATGTAAAAAGCATGTATATGTACATAACACGTGTATTGAATGTAATGTAAATGCATGTATATGTCTGCATTTCTAGAATGTTAAATGTTACTCATGACTCTTTAAATTGAAATAGTGATTTTTAATTATATAATAAACGTTACCTATAAATAGGAGATTGCAAATACAAAGAAGTTAATTTACTAAAAAGTTTTTTTTTTGAATATATGTCTATTTGATTATGTTAATACATTATCAAAAGCTGTTGTAAGTTAAGATTTATTGAACTACTAAAACTCAATGTTTTAGAAATGTACCTTTTCAATTTTACTCACTTCTGCATTAACACACAAACATAAATAAATAAACAAAATCTGAAGTTTAAATTAGCAACTGATTTTTTTAAAAAACAAGAATAAAATTCTTTTTAATAGTGAAAAAAATTAACACAATTTCAATTAATCTCACTCATGAGTTATGTCAAATGCTTCGACCTTTAATTCTGGCAATGTTGGGAATACATTTTCAGTCTCATCATAACATAACGACTTTACTCTACAGAACACTCTTTTTCAATATTAAAAATTCTTAGTTTTTATTAATATTAATATTTTAACAATTGGAAAAATATATAAAAATACCATTATTAAAGTGGAAATATTCTTCTAATATTTTTTTTCACATTATTTCACTCTAATTTATTTTAAGATGCTTCGTCAGGCAAAAATAAATCATTAATTTATTGAGTAAAGTGTTTATGCCTGAAATATCCCAAGAAGATTTTTTTGGTCTTGGCACGATAAAGAGAAGATTGTGGATTTTCTCAATACTAATCAATCAAAGATTGATTCATCGCCAAGGAGAAAAATTCGACGAAAAGTACGATACATGAAATACAAAACAAAAGCGAGCTAATTTGCAATTCAATTTTTTTTTCTACAACTACATGCTGCCATCTTTTTATTGTGTTGTAATTGAAAGAAAAAGGCATTCCCCAATTCATAACAAGCTAAAAATTCGAGAATTCAGCTTCGTAAAAAACTCAAATATTTAGTCGCAAGTAGAAAATAGAACCGGTGAAATCTTTGGGTACCTTTTTTCGAGCGGGATGCTTAGAGGGTGGCTCCGGGCAGAGCTTGCTTTGAAATTTTAGCCGGCTCCGGCGAGGGGTAGCTTTGAAATTGTAGGCGTCTGAGAGGTTTTTATTGGAATTAAAAAAAATGAAATTTTAATTTTCTTATGAAATTGAAATCGGGCTGAGGGATGGGGGATAGCTGAGAGATGCATAGCTGATTTAGGTTTTTGGCCACTGGAGGGGATAGCAACGACGAGAGCTTCCATCTCAATTTATTTTCTGCGCTTTTGGTCTCATATTGGTGGGTGCTCACCAATCTCTTTTTGAGATCCCCTTATATTTGACCCAGGTCACGTAATTGTGGGGGTTGGGGTGGGCGTGGGATGGCGGTTTGGGAAAAAAGATTTATTTTGAAATTTTAACCGGTTGACTGCTGATTGGCATGCCAAATCAGCAGTGGGAACTTTTTCCCCTCCCCACTAGGGGGAGGGGATCAATTCTGTTCCATTCAGATTACTGTATTATTTGGTTTTTTTTCTACTATTATAAATCTGATCCATTCTGGTGTTACTCATACAGGTTTAGAAAAAAAAATTGAAGATCAACTTATCAGCAAAGGGAACAAAAAAAAGAAGTTAAACACATAAAAGAACAAGCCATATATAGTTATAGATTTTTAATTTTCTACTGGTACTTGATGATGAATATATAATAACTAATATTGATTTGTCTCACGTATATGTTGGGCAAAATACATCAAAAGATGAACAATAAAAGGTAAATAATGTTTTTGCAGTCCTCTCATATTTAATTCTTAACATTAGAATATAATAACATATAAAAGTCATATTAATTTATTTAGTTATAAAATAAAGGGTCAAAGAATTGGTAGGATATAAAAATAAGACAATTTCTTCAATCCATTTAGTTTTTAAAATAAAATTTATTCAAAAAAAATTTAATAATTACCCTGCTGAGTGTTGTTATCATGTGCTCTCTTTCTTATTAAATCTGTTGTTTTCAACCTCATATTGCTTCTCCTCAATGTGCTTCTCCAAATATATTTACATTTAGTGGGATTTGTATACTTTTGTTATGTTGTGCGAATTTTTTTTTACTAACAACTCAATATTATTGTGCGATGATGGAATTTAGGTGATTAGGGTTTTACTTAGTAAACAAATGAAACTACATTCTGCAATCTGTGATTATTTTCATAGGCCCATAAAAATTAAGTAAATCTATTATTTATGGAATTTATAAGATTCAGAATCATATAAATAGGAAAATATAAATGTAAATATTTATTGATAGTCTGATTCAAGAATGGAAAAAATATAAATTAGTGTTTAATATATCAAGAGAATTTACTTGTTATATTATGCATAAAATCTAAAAATTAAAATTTATTTTCAATTTCTATAGCATTTTACTATATAAATAATTCTAAATAACCAAAATAATATATATATATATATATATATATATATATATATTCTATATATTAATATATTATTTTAATTAATTTATCAGTTATCATCATCATCAATATTGTTTTAGCACCAATTAATTTAAATTGGTTTTAAAATAAAAAAAAATTATCAATCCTCTACAAATTATATATTATGACAAAAATATTATTTATTTATTAAGAATTCAAAATAATATTTCATGTATTTGTATATGTAGTTTTCAGTATTTTTTTTTTTCTTTCAACCATTAATATCTTATTCGTGGCTATCAGTTATATTTTCCAAAAACACTAAATATTGCAAAATAGATTCTTAATTATATATATATATATATATATATATATATATATATATATATATATATATATATATATATATATATATATATATAAGTTTAATCCATTATATTTGGTAGTTTACTGACATATCGAGGATATATTCTTAGGTGTTTATAATGTTACGAATATAATGTGATATAATTAATCAATGTCAAATTATATTACATTACTTAGTGATAAAGTTTTTTATGTTTATTGTGTTGGTTTTTGGTTTGGTACTCAAATTAACTAATGTGAATTTTTGTACTTGTTATTTTAATGATTATAACTTATTTATATGTTTTATGTTGTATATTTGTATCGTTTAGTCTATACCTTAGTGAGGACTTCACATGATTATAACCAAAATTAACACCATTAGATTAGTTGATTTTTCTTAGGATATGTTAACAAATTTAGGATCACTTGTTCTAAATCAACACATTAACGATGCCAAAATTATTTATTAAAACTTGATTTAATTAATCAAATATATAATGAACAAATAAACAAATAATATACTAAGTATAATAATGGAATATTACATATCTATATATAAAAGATGTTAAATAAATAAACAATTAAAATACAAAGTATAGAAAAATCAAATTGAGTATTTACAGACCAAAATAATATCATGTGTGAATAACATAAACATAAATGTATTTTTGTACCATCGAACTTATTTCTGAATAAATATGGAAGAAGAAAAAAGCTCGAAGTAGAATTCAACTCTATAAAATCAAATACATATTATACTACTAATAATAATAATAATAATAATAATAATAATAAAACAATGCATGTATATATAAGATATTAAGTCAATGACTTATATAACATAAAAGTATACAATAATTAAATATTTTTATGCATAAAATCTGAAAATATCAGATTCTAAACCAAATAAATATTATTCAAGCATGAAATGTTATAATCACAATTGAACTCCTTCTCTTGTGAAGTATGAATCTCGTCGACTCTCTCAGTCACATTTGAAATATTAAAAACCTCATATAACACAATGTAATACTAATTTATTTATTTCAAATAAAAGACAACTAACTAAATAATATGGTCTAGTCGACCTTGTTCGAAAAATCTCCACGCGGAGTTTTCGCATGAAATATTAGACTGAATTTGGCAAGAGTCGCTCGATACTTGTCGATATTTCTCTCAACACAATAGTATTGGTTTGTATAAATGCGACCCTCAATTCTCTTTCTCATATAGTATTATGTTGAACTTTTTTATTACCCCAGTCATTCGACCACACTGTTTAATGAGTTAAAATAATTAATTAAATACACTTAATTAGTAAATCAATTAGCAGAAATTCATAAAAATGAAAAAATATATTAAATTTTGGGTTCTAAAATTACTTCCACATCGTGAAATACAACCTCCATTGAAGACCTTTGGTCCTATCATCGAACCCACGCTCTAGAATAAAAAATGATCAACCCTCAACTTTAGGGCTTTCTTGTTCATCCAGTCAATGTCTATTATTAGTCCAAAGAGAGGCGACATCTCACCAAATATTTTTGCAGCCCAGTTTTTGAAAAGATAGAAAAACAGAGTCTCATTCGTGTGATTTGATGAATCTTGAAATTGAGTCATTCAACAAACAGTGACATCTATTAGTAGGGTGAATTAGTTGTAACCATAGCATTTTGAATTTTGGTAACTTGATAACCCAAAAATCAGATTTGATATGATTTGTGCATATTATCTCATTTATGCAAAGTGATCAAGTTTTATTTAATTATAATTTTCTTGATTGCTTTGTTGTATCAAAAAATTAGATTTGATATATCTTTTGCATATTTGAAGTCTTTAATTAGGTAAAGAAATCAGATTTTTTTGAATTAGGATTTCTTTGACAGAATTCTTGTATAAAAAACACATTTGATGTATTTCTGTATGTTCGAGATCATCTGTAAGTATGCAAAATAAATCAGAATCTTTTGAATTTTAATTTTTTTTATTGATTTTTTGTTCAAAAGATCAGATCATATGTGATGTATTTTTTATATGTATATTTAGAGTGTAATTATGCAAAAAAAAAAAAAAAAAAAAAAATTGGATTTTTGTTAGATTATGATCTTTTCGATTGTTTTTTTATTTATTTATAGATTTTATTATGACTACTTATAGAATACAATATCCATTGGGAGTCTGTATTTTATTTTATCTTTGTGCTTTCTTTGTATTTTTATTGATTGATTCATTTTTATATTTGATATTTTTATTAATTTAGCTTGTATATATTACTTTTTATTAATGTAATCAGGTATGCATACAAATTATTTACAGAGTTTAATATTTATTATAGTTTTATTTCAACGTAGAATACTATTTTAATTTTCTCAAAATCAGATTTTGGATAAATTCCAATTTGAAATTATTCCAAATTCGAAAACTATCATTTGATAGTGCTTTATATATTATAGACTCTTTCATTATTTAGATGATCAAAATCAGATTTTATAACCTAATATTTTGATATATAAAAATTTAAATTCTTTCTAAATCTGAACAATAAAAAAGATGCGTTAGTTTTAAAATTTTAAACTTAAATATTTGCCTACATTTTAAAACACGCGGCTAAATTTTGAAAACAAAGTCGAAAAGTTAAAAATTGTAGGCGGGTGAGATTTAAACTTTGCGAGATAGTTGAAAAGTACAATTTTAGGCTATTTAGATTTAAATTTTTGAAAGAGAGGTGAAAAGCCAACAATTCTAGTCTGTTTGCGCTAAAAAAACATTTTGATGAAAGAAAATGTTTTTTGAAGGAACCAAAACAATCGGCCTAATATAGAAAACTCTGTTTATATAGAGAGAGAGACTCGGACAAAATCTAATGGTTAACAAGAACTTACCTACTGTCAAACTTATACAATGGAGGACCGTAGAAACATCCATATATATAACTAACCAAAATTGACCTATGTTACTAGAATCTATTCACTTGCGTTGCATCTTGTAATTACAGATGGATTTGAAAGGACCTTGGCTTTCATTTTCAAGTCCAAACCCTTTCCACAACTAATTAATTGATAAGATACTAGTATTCTATCCAAATTAAATTTAATATAATCGTAAATTAGCATATGAAATTTGTGATTATAATATAAAATAATGAGTATGTTAGAGTGGAGTGTCCGATGTTTCAACTAGATTCGATTTCATTCTACTTTTATAATGACCTTATTGGTAATTATATTAATAAAGGAAACTTTCTTTATCTTATGTTTTTGCTTTTATAATAATTGAACGTATGATGAAGTCATTAAACCAATTTAAGCTGCGCATATGATGGTAATTATGGAATATGTCTATGAGCATTTGGTTTTAAATATGTTCCAAGTCAATGGACTTTTTGAAATAGGAGACTGAATAACCTAGTTCGTATGCCTACTGTACCTACTTGACGAAAGGGAACGAACTTTGTTTCGTTTCCATGTTTATTTTATGAATTGGAGTAAGACGAGGATGTTGCATTCTATTAATATCAGTGTTGTGACGTAAGTGCATATATGTGGGTGCTTGTAAGAGAACAAGTTCATTGAACATGACCCGATGTAAATTCTTCATTAGAAGATTTGTCTATTGAATAAGAATTTTCATATTGCAATAGTACATGATTGGTCCTTTGACTTGAGGCACGATAGTAGCCTTGTACATATCATGTAGTACTTAGATTTATCTTTTGATTGCTTGATAATCAAAAAGGGTATTTCGGGTATTGTATCGATGTGCATGGAGGTTTATATGTTGTAAACATAAAATTCGACACTTGTCTACAGACAATGAAGTTTCTGTGAGTTTTCATAGTTCGTGATTCAAAGATCTTGGGTAAGGCACAGTGAATATTGATGTATAAATGAATTACTTAAACTTGAAATGTTCACAGTTATTAAATCAATTGGGTTTCGATTTATAAATTCATGCCCAAGATTTAATAAGGAAACTAGTTGTCGAAAGGACCATACATGTATTGACTTGCAATTCATGCTACTTGCTAGGTGTTGTCATGATTTGTAGGTTTTTGGAATTAAAGATTTAATATCAACTGTAATTATAAACTTACAAAAGTTGTAAGCCTACTGCTAGCATTAGTCTTGAATCTAAAAGGATCAACATAATTTTGGTTGTTGACATTTTAAAATTGATAATTCCAATAGTTGGAATATTTAATTAATTCGGAGTAATTAAATGAGGCTTTAAATTTAATTCAATTGTTGGATTAAATTATTTAATTATATAATTTAGTTATCTAATTCAATCAGATTTGATTAGAAATCTCAATTAGAGAAATATAATAAATTAGTCAATTGAAATGATTAATTTAAGTTTATAGAATTAATTGATTGATTGAATTAATTAATTGGTTTTAAATCCATAAAATTCTCTAGTAGGCCCAATTGTATAAGCCCACTAAAATAATTGAATATTTTAGAATATATATATATATATATATATGATTGGGTTCAAATGAGAACCCCGTCATTATATGTGAACCTAGGGACTCATCTTGGCATTAGATCTAGTAATATGTGTGGACCAGATTTTTTCTATTTTTTTTAATTTCATTAAATTAATTATATGGTAGGAAAGGGTGTTTATGTAATTTTACAAAGGCTCTGAATCAAATTAAATCCCAAATCAATCCTGCCAAATCAAACCCGTCTCTTCCCCAAACCCCCATATCTTCCGCAAATCGAAACTCCTCCCCTTCTCCGATGGTGACGAACTGGCCATGGCAGCTCTGACAAAGGCGAACGGGAGGCGGCGTGGCGACAGACATGGCGGTATCCCCTCCGATGACTGGACGCAAGCGACGCATATCTTCTCTCCTCCTCCTTCGACTAGTTGACGCCCCGTCTGACTGGGATCTTGGTGATGCGGCC
>BMAC01001514.1:70266-83159 GCA_014905375.1 Phtheirospermum japonicum
ATCAATATTTTTATTTAATTTTTATTTTCAACATATACACACTCGTGTCCTTAAAATCAACTAACCCAACTCTTGTCATCATGGCTGCCAATTCACCAATTATTTTGCTGGGCATTTAATGGCAAACTATAATAGTCATATATACTCACTCACAAATTATCTTGCTGCTTACCAACTATATTTCTACAAGTTTTGTGAACGTCCACATCTTATATACTGCTTTAACACCTTTTCACAAGCATGTAAATGTTAAAACCTCGAGAACAAAGTTTCTGCACAAAAAATGTCTTCATCTATATTGTGAGTTTTCAATAGAAGAGATCTAGCTAACGATAAATGGGATAATGATATGATCGAATATATCATAGTTTACCAAAAGAGAATTCAAATATAAACCCAGTGAACTAATCAATCTATTGCTGAATCTTGTAACTTTTGAAAACACTTGCAATATCGGACACCACTTCAGCGTGGTAAGCGGCCGCTCGGTTTTCAAAAAAAGGCATCGATATCTTCTCTTAGTTGGTCCATCGTGTTGCAACCTATTATCGAACTAGTAACAAACGGTCTGTCTCGTGCGAATGCCAAGAGCCAACTCAACGAGGGTTAGCCCATGTTTTCTTGCCACTTCAACGTACTTTGCCGTAACTTCCTGGAATTCAACGACACAAAGCATTAGCCAGAGAAAAAGTATTACAACTGCAAAATTTTGTTCTGGGAAACAATAAACGTGCTAGGGGTGCCACATTTGGCATGGACCTGGACAAACTAAACCGAAACCGAAACTTTGGCCGATCAGAAATCATAATTCAAAAATCAAAGTTATAAACACTTAACCACAAAATAAGTGGGGTAAATAAAATTATAAAGTTAGCTTGGAGGGCAGAAATAAAAAATAGCATATAATGTTATTATATATATGGAAATGTATAGAAAAATATCATTTGGGGCTTCGGTTCGATTTAGCTAACCGTAACCAAAGCTGAAATTGAAACCCACCACCCCAACCCCCTCCCCCCTCCCCCCGCCCCCAAAAAAAAGAGATTTGAAAAACAAAACCCCAGAAATTGAACTGAATTTTTTATTCGATTTTGGTGCAATTGGAAATTTTAATTTTAGTTCAATTCATTCTGAAACCAAATTGCGTGCACCCCTAGGAACAACAAAAGTATATATTGTGTAGTGACGTTGAAAGAAGGCATGAAATGAAAACCAAAAGCTCATATGATTTGGATACTTGGTCGAGTATTTTTCAAAAATAAAAAATGCAATCCTTGATGATCATCAAAAGTGAAGTAACACCAAGAATTAATTTGTTATATAAATGCAAGCATGAGATTATAGATTTTATGAAAAGTGGTAATGCATACCTTAGACATAGACTTATTGTATCTTTCCATGTATCCGGGAAAGAGGTTAAACCTCCCCCTTTGTGCAGCTTCGGAATCAGTGTCTAGATACTTCCCGGACAATGCTCCACCCGCAAGTGGAGAATAGGCAAGCAACCCAATGTTGCAGTTGTTTGGGTGGCACACTTCAACGAGATCCACTGCATCACAGTAAAGAAATTCTCCAGAACATATTATCATGTGTAAGTTTTTTTCCAAAAAAATCAAGTTATAATATTCCACTTTAAAAAAAAAGTATAATCAATCATAATCACGACACTGTTATCATTCATCTATATAGTATATTCAAATTTCAATCTCCAGCATGCAGCAGAAACTAATTATGAACAGCTCGTTTCCATTCATTGGAAAACCTTGAGAAACAGTATTACTTATCCTTTTAATAACGCAGATTAAATCTAATTCTAGGATTAAGAATATTAATGAAGAAAAATGAAATGCAGAAAAACTGTTATTAAGAGACAGCTTTGTACTACAGTTATCATGCCAAAACATGAGCCCTGTTGTTCATGTACTCAAATTCTATGAACTTAGAGAACTTAGCGCAGAAAGTGCAGTGGCGTGTGTTTCAAGGGAAATGTTATTTTATTATCTATTAACTAGCATTTTCCAGTTCCGAGATCCTGTCCAATTTAAGCTCACATGCATGTTGAAAGAAACAGAGTGATTTAACATTTGCATTGGAAAAAGATGAGGGTACAAATAAATATCTTAATTAAAGAGATGTGCTATTTTTAGAGAGCATAATGAGAATAAATTGTACTGGTAAAAAAAGTAATAAAAATTTGTGTTTGGTGGTAACAGGTGATATGACATGTCTTTTTTCAAAATGTATAGGGTTTATAGGATATATGGATTTGGAAGGGGGTTTATAAGGCTCAACCAACATGAATTCCTTCTACATCATCTTTTTTCTGTACATCGTCAATGTTTTGGATTTCACTGGAAAATGCTTACACATTCGAAGGAATTTGCTTCTTTGTAGGCACACAGAGAGTAGACAAGGAATGGGCAAGATCGTAATGGTTTGAAAGGTCTATCTGGACAAACAACATTAATTTTATTTTAGGATAATTACAAAAACTACCCCTGAGGTTTAGTTTAGTTACAAAAAAACAACAAAAAAAACAATTATCTTTCAAAATTACAAATAGCCCCCTGAAATTTATTTATGCGCTACAAAAGTGCACCCTGAAAAGGACACAAGACGGGGCTATTTGTAAGGTATATACAAACCTCATGGGGTTATTAATAATTTTATAAGATAACCGGGTTTTTCTTGTAATTAGAGAAAACTTCAGGGGTAGCTTCTTGTAATTTTATTTAGTTGTTTAACTCCGAGGCCCAAACCTAGTACATGATCATGATTTTCTCGACCATGTAGATAAGTTTTGATTTACCTTCTGCTTTGTTTAAATTTCTCTGACTTCAACACTAAGATGCAAATGTACTATAAGCAATAGTATATATGCTTTTGTTACAAGACAACTTGGATAGCGTGCTATAAGATAAGATTATGACTCCCTGGTAATGTAGGAAGAAAACTTACGTTCAAACTTGCACCTAACTAGCAAGCTGTAGTTATTCTGGATACTGACGATTTTCGGTAGTCCTTCAGCTTTAGCCGCATGAACAAACTCCATTACTCCATAGGAAGTTTCATTGGAAACACCAATGTACCTCACCTGTATAGTTTGGATCAGCATCATCAAATTAGATAAACTCAACAAGGGACAGTTATGTCATTGGTGACTAAAATTTGCATTTGCTTTAGAAAGTCAGAACAACTATTGACAAATTTCGAGAATTAGACCTTAGGCGATGTTTGGCTTGATTAATGATTCTATCTCACGATTATTTTGATAAGTGTAATTATAAAATGCTGTCACAATATAACCAGTATTCTTTTAAATATGTGAGCTGCAACTTGATAACTAATAATTTTTTATTTGTATCAACTAGCTAGATTCTATACTGTGATTAGAATCGTTAATAATAATCGACATCAAATAATATCTTAGCTGTTCAATAGATTGGAAAAGCATTTCAGAAACTACAAGGATGGATATGTACCTTCCCTTGATCAATAAGTTCTTGAAATGCCCTCAGCTGCTCAATCACAGGCACACTTGACCTCCATTTTGAAGGATCATATACATATTCCCCAAATAGTGGGACATAACGATCTGGCCTGATACGTATCAAGTAGATACTTGTCAGACGAAATGTACGGATAAATGTAGAGAGTCCAACATGTCATTTTTGCTTCGAGATGTTAACAAATGAACAAGTTAATGTTTTGTTAATTATTATTGCTACATCATGTACGCATCAGGAGCTTCCAGCTAAGGGAAAAGTTTACAAGACCCAGCCAGTTGGAAATTTGGAATTTACAATTAGTTCCAACTTAAATGAGTTCAAGTGAGGAAATGGAAATCGCACAGATGTAAGAAAAAATAACTCAGTTTTTCCTTTTAATGTATTCACTGACCAGTGATAAATTTTGGATTCATTGTGAAAGTGTGATAATTCACAGATGTTATCTACACATAGCCATCTCCTTGTAGATAAAGAGTACCTTAAATTTAAACAACCAGAAAAAAAGGAAAAAGAAACAAAGACCTCATTTTAAGTAATTAGTACACTGGCTCAATTAAAGACTTATATTTGAGGTTGCTCCTTCAAAGGAGCATCGTAAAATAAATAACCTCGCTTTTCGGACAAAGAATAATAACTTAATTGATTTACAGGGTGTATAACTGTATTAAAGTGCCATTTCCAAACAATGAAGAACAACTAGCTAATTAAGTTAACTACATTTAAATTGATGAATGCAGTCCAAAGATTGAAGCCTAAAGCTGCTTTGAAGCTGGAGGACAAAGGACATAGAGAACTAGGAGTGAGAATACATATAAGAGAATGTTAACAAAAATCAGGTTGTCTTTCACAATGACTAGCTCCATGAATCTTAATTAATTCCCCGATGGTCAAACTATATTGATTCTGCATTATTGGATGGGTTACTATATACAACACCATGGGATCTCGAATCAATCAAGAGTTGTTACATTCAACTGAATGACCGAGTCTAGCAGCAGATCGTGCAGCAACAAGAACAAGAGGAAGAAAGAACTAACATACCAATGTATTTGGAGTAAGTCAATGTAATCTGTATTCAGACGTTTAAGACTTTTCTCTACACTTTCCCTGATATTGTTAGCATCAACCCGCAAAACCTTTGCGTTATCACGTATATAAGTTGATCGCTCCGAATAGCCAGCAACTTTTGTGGCCAAAATAACCTAATTACAGAAAAAGAATGTAAGATATCATGGTTCAGTCATATTGCTCGAGTTAACAATATCATTGTACAAGTTGCATTCTGTGTTGATATTCCAACGGAATGTGGAGATCATTATATCCACAGAGTCCTTGACGTTAGGCTGACGCATCATGAAGTCAACTTGGGCTCGAAATGGTACACGTTAGCTTAGGAATGCATATCAAGCTTGGACAACCTAGAATTTTGCCTTGTCTAGTAATTTACATCCATTAATACATGAAGTCAAAAAGTTTATTTGGTGAAAATCTATGAAGGAAAAGCTTGTATTGCAATATGAAAGATTCGAGCCACTAAATCTTTACATATAATCCTCATTCAGGATAAACGTCAGAATTTCGATTTGGCATACATCAATAATGTGATTATGTAGGAATGAATGACTACTAAACAATGGTGAATGTGGATCAAGCTATTCCCGAACATTTAAGATCATTAAGCATTCAACAACTGTGAAGTTCTACAAGAATAATTACTCCAACTTAACATATTTATTCATAGGCAGAATTATGCATTTCAGATTAATATGAGCAATTACCCTAAATTCTTCAAACACCATGGCAATTCTAGAAAGAGAAAAAGGATAACAGAAAGATTTACAAAGATTTTATCCAGGTATTAAACAAACATTCGAAAGCAAAATTTAGGTACTGAGATTTTATCCAGGTATTAAACAAACATTTGAAAGCAAAATTTAGGTACTGAAATAACTTTTAGGTACCTTATCCCGAGCATGAGACTTCAGCCAACTTCCAATATAAAGATCGGTCCGTCCTTGTGTCTCTTTTTTTACTGGAATTGGATACTTTAAGAGCGAAAAAGAAGACAGGTAATCTTAAACAAGAGCAGCAACAAAATACAAAATTATTATGGGAACCTGTTATTCTAAATATAAAAGAAAGCCCTCTTTAGCTTGAAGCCACCTACATCTGAATGCTAAACGGTAACTTGTTATTCTAAATGAGATCAGTGAGCAACAAAGAGACTCGAAGCTAAATGCACTTAAGATTAAACCCAAGAGTCTATCTTGCTTCATGCAAAATTTCAAAAATGTTTATGGGCATGAAAATGTTCTTGAAAATGACACCATAGAGGAATTGCAATCTTATTGTGGAGGCAGAGACTATATAAGAGAAACTTACTAAAGTGGTAAGGTAATAACCTGCGATGTCGTGCTTTATCTTCATGTGAACTCCATATCAACATTCGAACAGGCGAAGACAATGAGTCCACTGTTAGAGACTACAGAAATACTGGTAGTCGATACCCTAATCCTTTCTACACGCGCATTCTCTAGGATATGTTTAACTAGATAATCATAGACCTAATTGGAGACCCAATATAAGTAGGTAATAGGTATAGAATGAGGTCAAAATCTGATTACTCCTAAAATGGCTAGCAGCTCATCCTAATGTCAACTGTATGATGCATAAAAAACCGAATGAAATTCTATGAGGAAATGAGAAAGGTTCACACCAATTTAAAAGTAATTAGTTCTACATGGTGACTCTGACCTTAATGAATACTGATTACAGAGCCTTACCATTTCTGAAGTGTCTAAAGCATTAATTCCACGCTCAAATGAGTAATTAAGCTGGTCATGAGCCTCCTTCTCTGTATTCTGCTCCCCAAATGTCATCTGCAGTATTCATACACATACTTTCATCCTTAAATTTCATTGAACTCTGTTACATTGAAATATATTCATATCGTAGAAATAAAAAACTTGAATGATTTCTAGGTTTCCACATTGAAATTTCATTTTTGCAAAACCTATCTCATCTTTATACATGTATTTATGCAGGGATTAGTATACATGTCTTTTATTCCTTTTCTCCTTTGATAAGAGGCTTTGCGCCACAATTTATTTTTAAAAAATGTATATATGTCTTTTGCAGGGACGTAGCCAAGAATACTATGAGCTGGGCTGATTGCCAACAACATAAATTAATTTATATTAATTATTTTAAAACTTAAATTCTAGTGAAAGGCTAAATAATAAAATTATAATCAAGAAAAACTTGCAAAATTATTTAATGTTCATTACAAATAGACATGGTTTATTTCTTGCCTCCTTGACCCTTCATTAGACACTAAAACCTAAAGCAAACCATCAGGACATAATTCAAGTATGATTAGAATCAAAGTTCAGAAGCTCAATTAGTTTTACATGCTTATAACATATAGAACATACACAAAGAAAAAAAAGATTGGATTCAAACTTACAACCTAAAAGAATAATGGATGCGGCGAATATTAATTACAGAAATGGGTACATTCTATAAGCCAATTCAAATCAAAACCAGACCTTTAATATCAAGAAAAAAGAAATATACAATATACATTCTTGACTAATATAGTAAATCATTGTTAAAAAACATAAAGAACTGGAAGAGCAAGCACATAAGAAGCCAACAAATAGAGAAGGTGATTGACAATCCTCAAATTAAGGCAAAAACATCCCACGACTATCCAGTTACATGATTGGTCCTCAAACGGTCCCATTACATAAATAATCCCCAAATTGCCTTAAGAATTGAGGAAGGCTAAGGTTTGAGTTGGGATGATGGAGGCCGAATGACAATTTCTTATGAAGTTTTGCAGAGAAAATGACACACATTTTTAATGCATGGGATCCAATTCATCCATTTTCACTCATTTTTTTATTCCTGTCTCTTTCTCTCTCCTAACTTCATGTGAAATACTCTACAGGATCCAAATTCTAACAGACCTTTGGGTTGTAATAAGAAAAAATGAAGAATATGTTTTGGATTTTTTATTTTTTTTATGTAGAACTTTTAACTCAAATTTAAGACTATTACTGTACTGTTTTTTTTTAAATGCCTTCACAATACTATAATGTTATTATATGTTAATTACAACAATTTTAAGATATAATATTGAAGAATTAGTCCATCCCACGCCAACTTTCATGTAATTCATCACATCAACATTTTCAACAATTCATCCAAATATACGTTTTCACTCTCCAGGTTTACCCAAAAATGAACTTTGACATAATATTGTTCCCAAACACCCAAATTAATTTACACCAAATATAGCAAAAAACTTATCCGGCCATTGGCCACCCATTGCAATTCAAAAGGCGTTTTGTTTCAACAATCAAAAAAACTTAAATTGCAATTAACACAATCCGTTGTTCAAATCAAATCAAAACTGAGAAAGCTTACAGTGCCAAGAGTGATTTCACTAATGATGAGGTCGGAGTCTCCGAGTTTCTTGTACTGCAACGGGGTTTCTTGCAGTTTTTTGCTGAAAACGACGAAGCTGGTTTTCTCCATCTTCCTCTTCCACTTCCAAAGCAACGCGACATTTCTCCCGCCTTCCCGCGATGGCGCTAAGCGGCGCGTGCAGTCACGCCAGGAGGAAATGCGGGTAGAGATTCTTCTGTCGAGGAGAAATCCGGGGACAGCGAAAGCTTCCGAAGATGAAGCCATGAAAATGTTTTCCCAGTCTCTTTTGTGTAGCTTAATTTGAAATACAAGGTCCTGGTTTGATCCGTAGGAGGAATAATGATAACGGCTTTTGGGACGTTCGATGGTTGGTGCAATGGTAACGGATATAGTTTGGTTGTTGGCCCTTCAGCTTTTAGTTTACAACTTTTCGGGTTGGGCGCTTTTGCTGATGGGTGATTGGTCGATATCTACTCTCGGTAATCTTTCTATCTAACTATTTATCTATTTATCCCATTTTTTTTTATGTTTTCTTTTTCTTCTTTTTTATATAAATACCGCCATGTCTCATTCTCAACTCTCAAGTCAACTCAACTCTGTAATTTTCTCCTCTCCCTTTTTTCTTTTTTTTTCTCTCTCTACCTTTTTAGATAGTTCAGATTCAAAGATCTATAGATTTTCAAGAGTTATCGTCATAATTTATTCTGTATTGTATTTAAATTCTAAATTCTTATTTTATTCACCTCAAAATCTTTTTCTTTTTCCATTGAATTTACGTGTTTTTTCTCTAAAAGCAATAGTCAAAATTCAAAGATCGAATAGATTTCAAAGAGCAATAATCGTTATTTATTTTGTATCGTATTTTCAATTCTAAATTTCTCTTTTTTTTTTTGTTATACACACACACACCTACATACAAATATATATATACACACTATTCAGATTTGATATGATCTTTAATTGAAGATTTTAATTCTAAATTTTCTTTTACATAAAAATCTTTTATTTTCCCATTGAATTTACGTAAAAAAAATAAAAATAAATCGTATTTCGCAGGTGTAATTTATCCAAGAGCAAAAGTCAATTTTCAAAGATCGAATAGATCTCCAAGAGCAATAGTCGTAAACTATCCAAAAGTAATAGTCGAGATTCAGAATAGATCGATGGGTACAATTTTTTCATTGAGATTTACTATCAATGTAATAGAATGAGACAAATAATTAGCTTTTCTATGTACATAGCACTACTTGGACATGTAGAAAAATGTTAGAAGCCATAATTTGCAAAAATATTTGTGTATCATGACAGATTTCCAGGCCTTCTTTTGCTCAAATTACACATTTCTTACTTCACTGGGTTGAGTATATAGTTTTAAAATGAATATTACTAAAGAATTAGACATATTCGCTATTTATAACTTCTTCTTCTTTTTTTTTTTGTTACTCATCATTTCAATTTATTTCGATGAGATCCTATCTATTGGATCCACGATCAAATACGGGATAGGATTTGAGGCGCCTGTTTTCGTTAAAGAAGGTGACAAATCTTCAGAGGAATCTGTTTCTGTCAAGAATCCCATGCGTCGAAGACGTAACTATGTGTGCCATCATTGCTCAGAACTAAGACACGTCAGACCATTCTGTAATAATCTCAAGTTGGAGAAAGCACCTGCCCCTAGAAGCAAGACAGCGCCAGAGAACACCTGCTCCAACAAAAGGACTAACATTGCTCGTAAATCCTAAATGGTGTGGGTAAGAAAAGTTGATACTCAGTATAATATGATTTACATCTCTCTCAAGTCCAGTATTCAAGGCTCCTAGTACTTTGATAGTGGATGTTCCAGGCACATGACGGGATCTGCTGAACACTTGACTGATATTGTCCATCACAATGGCGTCAAAGTTCAATACGGTGGTGGTGCACATGGACAGATTATTGGAAAAGGGACCTTAAATGTTGAAGGACTGCCCAAGCTTCAGAACATGCTACTGGTTAAAGGATTGGTTGCTAATCTCATAAGCATCAGTCAGTTGTGCGATGATGATCTACATTTTAAATTCAGCTGAGATTCGTTGAAGTCTTTAACAACACTGATCATATGGATTCTCATTAGCACACGAACCTCCAATAACCGCTACAGAGTAAACAACAAAATCTGGTGTCAAAATGTACAGCCTTCAGAATCTGAACTGTGTCACCAAAAGATGGGGCATGTTAACTATAAGATGATGGGGAAACTAGTCAAGTCTGAAGCAGTAAGAGGTGTTCCCAAGCTGGTCATCAACAACCCATCAGTTTGTGGTGCCTGTTAAAAGGGTAAGTAAACCAGAGTGTCTCACCCCGTGATCCAACACTTCAACACCTCTCGCTATCTAGAACTTCTCCACATGGATCTCACTGGTCCTATCGAGGTAGAAAGTATTGGTGGTAAGAAGTACTCGTTTGTTATTATTGATGATCTTTCTTGATTTACTTGGATTGAGTTTCTTCGTGAAAAGTCTGAAACCTTTGGAAGCTTTCGAAAACTGTCCAAACATGTCAATAACAAATATTATTTACAAATTGGCAGAATTTGGACAAATCATAGTAAAGAGTTTGATAACTCATCTTTTAAGAATTTATGTGACAAACATGGGATCTCCCATGAGTTTTTCTTCTCCCATTACACCCCAACAAAATGGAATAGTTGAGCATAAAAATCAATATTTACAAAAAATGGCTCGAACCATGCTAATTTCTAAAAATCTGTTAAAAAGGTTTTGGGCTGAATCTCTCAACACTGCTTGTCACATCTCAAATCGAGTCTATTTTAGGGTTGGTACATGTGAAAATCCCTACGAACTCCTTGTTGGAAAGAAACCAAATCTCAAGTACTTTCATGGTTTTGGCTCTGTATGCTATGTTTTGAATGACAGATCATACTTGTCAAAGTTTGATTCAAAAAGTGACAAGTGTGTGTTTTTGGGGTATTCGGTCAACAGTCATGCATATAGGATGTTTAATCTTAGAACTCGTACTCTACTTGAGTCTGTGAATGTCAGGTTTGATGATTTCATGGATATCTCTGGCAACACAGTTGAAGACGATGTGGTTGACCTGGTTCGAAGTCCAAAATCTCATCCTCCACTCACCCCAAGGGAACCCTCTGGTACTGCACCTAATGTTACTAAAAATGTTGCAACACCTGAACCAACATCACAAACCCATGCAAAATTCTGATGGAGATATCTCTGAATCTGAAGAGGATCAGGATGATGCAGAAGTATCAGTGGACTCCGATCCACTTTACAAAGACATTACCTCCAAGATACAGAGGAATTACCCCACCTCTCAAATTATTGGATCCTTGAACGAAAGAAGTACTCGGAAGAAGAAGATTAACTTCAAGGAAATGGTAAAACTGGTATGTATGGCATCATGTTGTCCTCTAACCAAATATTCTTGTTTTGTGTCTTCTGCGAAGCCTAAGAAAGTGGAAGAATCTCCCAGAGATGAGTTCTAAATAAATACAATGCAAGAAGAACTTGATCAGTTCGCAATGAGTGATGTATAGGACTTGATACCGCAACCAAGTACAGGAAACGTCATAGGAACAAGGTGGATCTTCAGAAATAAAACTGGCAAATTAGGTAATATTGTGAAAAACAAAGCCAGACTTACAGCTAAAGGTTTTACCCAAGTTGAAGGTACAGACTTTGATGAGACATTTACCCCTGTAGCAAGAATTGAGTCAATTAGATTACTTCTCCCAATCGCTTGCCACTTGAACATTACTCTTCACCAAATGGATATAAAGAGAGCTTTTTTAATTGGTGTTTTAAATGAGTAAGCATATGTTGAGTAGCCTAGAGGTTTTGAAGATCCTCATAAACCTCACTATGTTTACAAATTGAAAAGTGCCCTCTATAGTCTTAAGCAAGCTCCTAGAGCTTGGTATGATAGGCTTACTCAACATCTTCTTCAAATGAATTTTAAATGTGGTGAAGTTGATAAAACATTGTTCATTCTGAAAAGCAATCACAAGATACTAATTTCTCAAATCTATGTTGATGATATTGTGTTTGATTCAACTTGTGATAGACTACTAAGAGATTTTGTGAAAAGCATGTCTACCACTTTTGAAATGAGTATGGAAGGTGAGCTATCTTTTTTCCTAGGACAACAGATCAGGCAGTATAGTAATGGAATTTATGTCTCAGGCCAAGTATGCCAAAAACATTGTAAAACAATTTGGTTTAGAAAACGGTAAGCACATGAAAACACCCATGGGGTCAAGTCAAAAATTATCTAGAGATGATATTAGTAAAAGTGTTGATCGCACTAGGTATAGAAGCATGATAGTCAGTCTTTTGTATTTAACTGTGAGTCGTCCTGACATCATGTATAGTGTTTGCTTGTGTGCTCGTTATCAGTTAAATCTTAAAGAAACTCACTTGAAGGCACTAAAATGCATAATTAGGTATGTAGTTGGCACCTACAATTTAGGAATTTGGTACACTAAGGATACTAATTGATTTGTACATATTTGTATGTGATTTTCGTGTGTTTTTGCATCGTATGTTGTGTGCTTTTATGTGTTTTAAGTTTATCTTTTTATCGTTTTTCTTATTTTTTTATGTTTTTCGTTCTTATGGTGTTTAATGTGTTTTTACTTTATTTTGTATGAAATAAATCTAACTTTGTTCAATGTTAATATCTCAGCTCAAAACGAGGAAAACGGGACGAGCGACGAGCCGAAGCCATGCAGGTGCGTCGACTGACGCACCGTCGACGCACTGTCGACTGACGCACCGTCGACGCAAAGGTTCTGAAGCGTCGATCTTACGCCCATCAGTCGACGCTCCGTCGACGCAAAGGTTCTGAAGCGTCGACCCTAGGCCCGTCAGTCGACGCACTGCTGGTCGACACGTGCAGCCTGGCTCGCGTCGACCGACGCACCGTCGACGCTCC
>BMAC01001515.1:17690-40401 GCA_014905375.1 Phtheirospermum japonicum
GATGTTATCGTGCTTATTAAATCACTAATTTAAAATAATTGTCATGAACAAATTGAATCGCCACTAGAAAGTAAATGAGGGTCTCGAAACAAAATCACTAGAAATTATTACAACTTCAATAAATCMTTGATTCTTAATGGTAACTTACGACGGATCCTATTTTTTTAATTAGGTGTAATCTTGCTCATGAAATCACTAATAAAAATATTCATCATGAAAATTAACAAAACAAGAACAAGGGTGCTAATAAAAAACGTTCAAAAACACGAAAAGTTGAAAAAATCAACAAGGTGCATGGTTGGCTCCAGAACAGAGACCTCAGTCAGCATGACCTTCCTCCTTAGCAGGGCTGGGCTCCAGGTCTCCTAGAGCACTCCCTCATCCTGAAGTGGAAATGGTCGTCCATTCTTACTCTGGAGAGGACCGAGTTGCTCCCCCAGCAAAGAGACCCCGAACCACACCGAGCAGGCTTACCCCCTCCGGCGCGGCACCGACCAATCTCAACGCTAATCTCT
Source organism: Phtheirospermum japonicum (assembly GCA_014905375.1). Lineage (NCBI taxonomy): Eukaryota > Viridiplantae > Streptophyta > Magnoliopsida > Lamiales > Orobanchaceae > Phtheirospermum > Phtheirospermum japonicum. Next base: position 18,206 of record BMAC01001515.1, read on the forward strand.
TTATCCACACTTCAGTTCTAAAGTATCTTGGGGAAGTAGCCATTCAGTTCATGCGCGGGCAATGTCCCTCTTGAGACCGTCGTGTTCTGGAGAGAATGACCGACCGCGAGCTTCCGGAGTCGTGGTGTCAACACGAAGCCCGAGTAGATTCTCTTTTCCTTTCTCTTTCCCCTTTTCCCCTCTCATTTATGTTCTAACCTCTTTTCTTATGATTAGGCGGATGCCAAGAAGGCTGTTCTGGCTACTCGGGCCACGAGTTCAATGATGCAGTCCGATCTGATTTGGGAGAATAAGGCACTGCAGGAGAAGGAACAGCGTTTGCGTGCTCTGGCCAAGGAGCGAGGGGTCGAGCTGAAAAGGCTTAAAGAGGAGATGGCAGAGATGAAGAAAGCTGAGGCGAAGGTAGTCGAGATGGCCCGAAGCGAGGCGCAGGACGAGGCTCTAGCAGAAGCTAGGAGCTTAGCTGATGGCATCTTGGTGAAGGCTCAGGAGGGATGGGGGACAAAATTTATGAACTTTTAAAAGGGTTTGAAATCGATCCAACAGACAAGAGAGACAACCCGAAAGGCTTGCTGGGATCCGAGGAGCTCTACACACTACTTGTCCTGGAGGCCATGGGCTACTATCACTTTGGCCTGGATGCGCAGACCAAATGGGCTTCGGACCACCCTGTCCTTCCCTTTGACAGAAACCTGCCTCTGAAGACACCTCCCGAGCCGACCTCTTTCACTTATGATCCAGAACAAGATCTTCTGCATAAGCTGGGAGTAGCCGAGTTTGCTGAGTATGTCTTCGCCATGCTCTGCCCTCCTGAACAAGAGCAGCCTCAGCTAGATCAGGCTTTTACCTTGGCTCTTCCTGCATCCACTCCTTCCCCCACCTTCGCCAATATGGGTGAGCTGCCTGCTGGGGCCTCTCCGGGAGATCTGGCTGTGGAAGAAGTTGTGGATCAGCTGGCGGCCGAGGTGTGGAGGCTGTAGTGTAGGCTGGCCTGTGCATGTCTGTTTTCATCTCCTAAATCTGTACTATGTTTTGTCTTTTTGTGGAACAATAATCATGTACTTGCCTAGGGTTTCCTTGGACTACGGAAACCCTAATTTTATGGATGAATATTTCTCCCTTTATATACTCTATTATTTTTCATAAGTATGTGCATTCATCCGTTCTTTCTTTACTGCATTATGGCTTCCCCTTCTTCACTCAAAATTGAGACTCTCAAGAAGAAAAATATTTCCTTCTTCAACGAAAATTTCCAACCCTCCGAGGAAAATGCTCAATTGCAGGAGAAGTTGTTGTAGATGCGCAAAATGATAGATCGGAAAAGACAGAAGAAGCGATTTTACAAGCGAGAATGGACGGAGCTCCGTCTTCTCAATCACCAACTTCAGGAGGAGAAGGCTGATCTTCTTGAATCAGTAGGTCGATTGACTACCGCCGCCGGTGAAGCGCACACGGCTGTTGATCGCGCAAGCAGATACCGTGAAGGCCTTCATGCGGCTGAACGCGAACTTTGGCACCTCAGGCAAATTTTATCGTCCAACTAGAAGAATTGAGTCTCTTTGATGTCTGGGTGCCTGGCTGTATGTTCTTTGATTTTCTGGTAGTTCCTTTATGTGATCATTTATGTATCAACCGAAGTCAAGCAACTACATATAAATTTTCAATGTTTCTTGGATGATCTTTGCTATAAACTCTTGTTTTTGATCCACTATTCTTGGATAATCCAATTGGGATGGCCTGTTAGCCTTTGCTCTTAGCTGATAAGGTCAGATGGACCGGGGCATCCACACTTAACCAAAACCTATTCTTTTAAGATGATTAGGTTGGGTCCATTAGGACATCCATCCTTAGCCAGTCTTGGCATGACAACCAGGTCGGGCTTTTCATGAGCATCCGCCCTTAACCAATCCTGGCATTTAAAATGCTGACAATCAGGTCAGGAATTTCATGGGCATCCGCCCATAGCCAATTCTGGCATTTAAAATACTGACAATCAGGTCAGGAATTTCATGGGTATCTGCCCTTAGCCAATTCTGGATTTAAAATACTGACAATCAGGTCAGGAATTTCATGGGCATCCACCCTTAGCCAATCCTGGCATTTAAAATGCTGACAATCAGGTTAGGAATCTCATGGGCATTCGCCCTTAGCCAATTCTGGCTTTAAACTACTAACAGTCAGGTCAGGAATTTCATTGGCATCCGCCCTTAGACAATCCTGGCATTTAAAATGCTGACAATCAGGTCAGGAATTTCATGGGCATCTGCCCTTAGCCAATTCTGGGTTTAAAATACTTACAATCAGGTCAGGAATTTCATGGGCATCCCCCCTTAGCCAATTCTGGCTTTAAAATTCTGACAATCAGGTCAGGAATTTCATGGGCATCCGCCTTTAGCCAATCCTGGCATTTAAAATGCTGACAATCAGGTCAGGAACTTCATGGGCATCTGCCCTTATCCCATTCTGGCATTTAAAATACTGACAATCAGATCAGGAATTTCATGGGCATCCGCCCTTAGCCAATTCTGGCTTTAAAATACTGACAATCAGGTCAGACATTTCATGGGCATCTGCCATTAGCCAATTCTGGCTTTAAAATTGCACAATAGTAAAGTGATTGCAAAATAGGGTTATAAATATCTGGCTGTTTCATACATAATATTTTCGTAAATTAGCTATGTTCCAGGCTCGCGGTAGTTTGACCCTATCTAACCATTCTAGCTCATACGCTCCACCTCGCAATATTTTTGTAACTTTGAGAGGCCCTTGCCAAGTGGTATCCAACTTTCCTTTTGCCTTCCCTAAATCGTATATGCGCAAGACTAAATATCACACTAGGAAATTCCTTTTAATCACTGACTTATCATAAGCTTCTTTGACTCGCCCTCTAATGCGTTCCATTCTGACGGCAGCTCTCTCCCTCTTTTCCTCAACCAAGTCCAGAGCATCTTGAATCAATAGCTCATTTTGCTTCTCAGCAAAGTTCTGAACTCTATGGGTTTCCATACTGATCTCTGCGGGGACCACAGCATCCATGCCATAAACTAGACTGAATGGCATTTCTCCAGTGCTCTCTTTGGGATTAGTCTTGTACGCCCATAGGATTAAACTGAGATCTTCAACCCACTTACCTCCCATTCATTCTAATCGTGCCTTGATTCCTTGTACGAGGATGCGATTGGTCACTTCGACTTGGCCATTGGCTTTCAGATGATAAACAGATGTGAAATGTTGATCAATTTTCATCCTAGCACACCAAGTTCTAATTCTGGCACCCACGAATTGAGTATCATTATCTGAAACTAAAATCCTAGGAATGCTAAATCGACAGACTATGTTATTTCACAAAAATCCCATTACCGCTTCCTCTGTGATTTCGCCAAAGCCTCAGCCTCCACCCATTTGCTGAAATAATCAGTGGCCACGATCAGGAACTTCTTTTGGGTGGGAGCTATGGGGAAAGGTCCTACCAGGTCCATCCCCCATTTGGCAAACGGGAAAGGAGAGCTCATTGTCATGAGCTTCTATGCGGGCCTATGTATCAAGGGTGAGTTCTTTTGACATTTATCACAAGCCCGGACAAAATCCTCTGCCTCATTTCTCAGTTGCGGCCAAAAGTAGCCCACTCTCAAGATCTTGCTTGACAAGGCTTTGGCACCCATGTGATTGCCACAACATCCTTCATGGACTTCCTTGAGGACATGAGTGCCTTCCCCTAAGATCAGGCACCGTAGAAGGGGCCGCCCAAATCCCCTTCAAAACAGCTCTCCCTTAATCAAGCAAAAATGGGCTGACCTGGTTCTTAACTACATTGCTTCTCTCCTGTTCTTTGGCAGCTCTCCCTTCTCCAGGTATGCTTTGATAGGAGAGCCAATATTCTCCTTTATCCACTAAACATACTTTCTCTTCTTCGAATTCTTGATCTGCCATTAACAAAGTGATTATTCTCTCTTAACAAAGTGATTATTCTCTCTTGAGTTGGCCACTTTAGCTAAGTAATCCGCTCTTGTGTTTTCTTCTCTAGAGATTTGGAGGACAGTCAGAGTCCCCATGGCTTTAGCTAACTCCCTGAACTGGGCTAGGTATCTTTTCATATGTTCATCCCTTGTCTCAAATTCCCCATTTATCTGCCTACAAACGAGCTGCGAATCCACTCTTGCGCATACCTGCTCTGATCCCATATCCTTTGCCATCTGAATTCCCCTTAAAAGGGCTTCATACTCAGCTGCGTTATTAAACAAGGTATAGTTCATCCGTATTGCGTATTCAGTAGTCACACCAGTCGGGTCAGTTAATACTATGCCCGCACCACAACCTAAGTTTCCTACCAAACCATCCGTATAAATTATCCATTCCTTTTTGTCCTCAGGAGAGCTTGTCATTTCTTGCATAAAATCAGCTAATGCCTGGGCCTTAATGGCCGTCCTTGCTTTGAAAGTTATATCAAACTCACTAAGGTCGTAATTTGCGCGCTCTGCTGACCAGGGCTTGCATTGCTCGCTCCACCTCCACGTATAGAATCTCAGCATCATGCAACACCTTGCTCCAATAATATACCGACCTCTGTATTCTTCCCTCCTCTCTGAGCAAGACCGAGCTCACAGCTTGCTGCCCGACAAAGAAGTACAGGATTAAAGGTTCACCCAGAATTGGCTTAGTGAGCAGCGACATGCTAGCCAAGTGCTCCTTCAACATCCAGAACGCCTCCTGACATTCCTAACTCCACTGGAATCGAGCTTTTTTACGCAAGGCCTGAAGAACGGTAGGCTTTTCTCGGCTGAGCGTGAGACGAACCTATTCAGAGCATTAATTCGGCCCGCCAGGCACTGCATCTCCTTGAATTTCCTCGGGGCTTGCATGTCCATAATGGCTCTTACCTTCTCTGGGTTGGCCTCTATTCTCTTTTCTGAAACCATATACCCCAGGAATTTTCCAGCCCTCACCCTGAATGTGCATTTTTTGGGGTTGAGCTTCATCCTGTATTTCCTCAGGGTGTCAAAGGTTTCTCTTAGATCATCCACATGAGAGGTTTCCTTCATGCTCTTGACTAACATATGATCAACGTATGCCTCCATGTTCCTTCCCAACTGAGATTTAAACATCTTATCCACCAATCGTTGATATGTGGCGCCTGCGTTCTTGAGCCCAAACAGCATAACCACGTAGCAATAGGTTCCCTTTGAGGTTATGAAACTGACTCGCTTCCAGTCCTCCTCTGCTAGCCTGATCTGATGGTAGCCTTGCGAGGCGTCCATCATGCTTAGCAGTTCACAGCCAGACATGGAGTCAACCAACTGGTCTATCCTAAGCAAATGATAGTGATCCTTAGGGAAAGCACGATTAAGATCCCTAAAACCTATACACATACTCCAATCGTCCGGGGTTTTAGGGACCAACACTGCATTGGAAAGCCACTCAGGAAATTGTATCTCTTAAATGTGCTTGGCCTTCAGCAATATTTCGACTCCATCTTCAATGATTTTCTCCTTCTCAGGGCTAAAGTTGCGCTTTCTTTGTTTAACTGGCTTTTCTCCAGGGATGATATTGAGGTGGTGCTGGACAACTGTTGGATCTATTCCAACTAGATCTTGAGGAGACCAGGCAAAGACGTCAGCATTGCTTCTAAGAAATTAGACCAGGTCTACCAGGATTTCTGGGCTTAGGGTCGTTCCTACTCTCACAACTATACTATTATCCCCTGGGACCACCTCTACCATCATCAAACCCTCTCGCTGAGCCATCTCAGGCATCGCACACTCCATCCTAGCTTTCTTACTCTGCCTCTCCTCTTCATTACATCGGATACACTCGACGTATGCTTGTCTGGACGCATACTTATCACCCTTAACCTCACCCATTCCTTCCTGAGTAGGGAACTTCAACTTCATGTGGTACATTGAGATCACCACCTGTAATTGGCTCAGGGATTATCGTCCCATCATAACATTGTATGGATATGGTGCATCTACTACCAGGAATCGCACTATCTTAGTTAACCTATACGAATCTTCTCCCAAGGTTACAAAAGCTTTACTGCCTCTAAAGGTTTCAAAGCTCCTCCTGCAAATCCTACTAACGAAGTTGTCACCTCTTCCATTATAGCAATCATAGAACAGGATATCAGTCTAGCTCGATGTGTCCACAAATACCCGCCTCACATTATAATTTGCAATAGTGGCTGTTATGACCAGGGCGTCCACGTGAGGAGCCAAAATGCCATTCTCATCCTCTGATCAAAAACATATGCTCTGGCTCGGGGCTATCTGTCCCACTTCTCGCGATTTCCTGACCAGGTCCTTTGCAGCTCGGACATAGCTATTTTGGGTTCGTCTAGAGTGCTCGTCCCACTCTCCCCCTGTGATCATTAGGATTTCCCGTCGTATGATCTGGGCTTGGTCACTTTGCCTCCCCTTGTTTTGTCCATTATCTTGTTCATGTTTGCTCCCTTGAGGTCGATCATGCCTGCGTAGGTCAGATCTAGACTCCTCTCTTCTCATCTGCACATACTCCTTAAGGTGTTCGTCCTGCACCATTCTTTCTAGCTCGTCCTTCAGATGAGTTCACTGATCTGTATCATGGCCGTACACATTATGGTATCGACAGAATCGGTCAGACCTTTCTTTCTGCGGTTTTTGAGAGTAAGTTTTGGGCCATTTGAGATCAGGGTGCCGCTCTATTGCTTGTAAGATCTCCGCTTGAGGTGTTTCCAGGGGTGTGTATTTGTCAAAACGAGGCTATCAGGTCTGGCTTTGGACCTCTTCAATGGTGCCCTTTCCTCTCTATCGTGTCGGTCCCTTTTCCTTTCTCCTTCTTCCTTGATCTTCAAGGCATCCTCCAAGTGAATGTACTTCTCTGCTCGTTCAAAGAGCTCTCCGAATTTTAGTGCTGGATTTAAGACCAGTGATTGATAAAATTCTCCTCTCCTGAGCCACTGTGCTAATGCATTAACCAGGAGCTACTCAGATGCTGGTGGTACCTCAAGTTTCTCTTGTGAATCGGTTGATGTATGTGCACAGGCTTTCATTTTCCTTTTGTTTCAGGTTAATAATTCCAGCGGCATCTTCTTGTATTTCCGACAGCTGGTGAATTAATGCAGGAATGCGGAGCTGAACTCGTCGAAATTGCTAATAGAGCGCGGAGGCAACTGGCCAAACCAGAGCTTCGCTGATTTTGTAAAGATCATTGGGAAGACTCGGCACATAACCGCGTCTGAGAATTTTTGTAAATACACCGCAATCTCAAATCGGCTCAGGTGATCCCATGGGTCCGTTGTCCCGTTGTATTCAAAGCCCATGGACCTATAAGAGGCAGGTACATCATCGCACATGACCACTCCGTAAATGGTGTAACCCTTCGTGCCAGCATTGCATCTGTGCTCGCCAACTTCCTTTTAAACTCCCTGACCTGTTTTTGCAACTTTTGCATGTTCTCAGCGAGGTAAGGGTTGGTTTAGCTCGATGTTTCACTTTCAAAAGTGGAAAAATTCTCTTCTCCCTCCTGGAGAGGAGTTCGAACCGTGCACTGGACGCGCGATGGTTCCGTCTCTAGTGGAGGGACTGTCTGAGATGGAGGTGTCTTGGACGGGGGCGTCGAGAACTCTGCAAACTTCCTATCCACAGCTTTACCAATGAGATCAAACAGTTGTCTTAGAAAGGCATCATTCAGCGGTCCGCCGTCAGCATGTGTAGATCCACCAGGGGGAGGGGGTTGTGTGACGCTTGGTCCGGCTTCTGCTGATGGTCTTGCCCCTTCCGACCCCGTTGTTGGGGGTCCTGTCATTTTTGGCATGCCCAACAACATGGCAGAGCTTGGCGTATCGCCCAGTTCCGCCACTAAATTTCGCTGGAGCCCCACCGAATGAATGTGTTATTCTCACGTCTTAACTGAATGAGATTTCCAAAGACGGCGCTAATAGTTTCACGAAAACCTGACCACACCTGAGTGCGAACCTTCACCTAAAACAAGGCCAACCTACACCCAGAAACACGTTAAAAAGGGACCACCGGAGTTTTTCCGGTAGAAACCTCTCTGATGCTTAAGTCAGATAAGCGTATAATATATTTCAGTAAGCAATGAAAGGAATGCGCAAGAACGTCATACCTTTCTCAACCTGGGGGCTGAGCTATTTATAAATTTCCCCAATGGGGACCCCTTTCGGGATCTCGGAAATAAAGGCCGCGAATCTCGGACCGTTATGCAAATAACCATGACAAGTGGTCCCACTTGTCTCCTTTCTGGGAAGCCACACTCCTGGTCTCCCATAAGCCTGTCCTCTCATAATCCTTCTGAGGGGATTTGAATCAGGTCAGGATGTTTTGTCCTAACTAAGACTAAGCCATCTGACCCTAATCTTAGTCGAGGAAAAAGGTCAGATCAGGATTATCCCGACCTAGGGTAATTCCTTCCTAATCTCCGTCTGTTTTCCTAACCTCCTACGAGGAAGCTAGCTCAGGACCCCGCGGGAGTAAAACAGGTCAGGTCAATGAACACCTCCTTAGTGATCCTAGGTCAGGTCTACCCCAACCCAGGTCTGTCTATTCAGGCCACATCAAATGGTGAGGAAAAAAACGTAAATAATTTAACTACATTATAACCGGACATTGATAAACATAAAAATTGCGCAATAAATTAAACTCGATCAAGTTATCAACTTGTTCTGATGCAACTCAGATACAAAACCACGAAATCAAATCCGAAGCTCAGTTATCCTCCTTTCTCGAACTGCACAGAAGTTCATGCGGTTCATGAAAGCAATTAACTTTAAACAGAACAGTAAAAGCGTTCCAAATTTACCACAGAGTAATCGGCCTCACTATGCGTTCTAAAATTACCTCTGCATTTAACCAAAATAGGCACAAGAAATTCACACCCAATACGAGCAGACATATAACCCAATTCAAAAGACACAAAAATAAAAATAAACGAAATCACAAATGAGTCAGATAAGAAGCATGACCTTTTGAATGGCGAGTGAGTGAGAGAGCCCAATAAGGCGTCGTTCTTTGTCCTTTCTTTTCTTTTGATGAGTGTCAGCGTCTGACAAGGAAGACGACTGAGCTCCATCGTTATCCTATAGCTGCAGCAAAAATGGACGGATGGCGAATCATCAATGATAGATCTTGTCCGAGTTGGGTCACGCTAGTTGCCACCGTGACTAAATCGTGGGCCTCCATTACTGCGGTAGAACACGGTGGCCAGTACAAGCTGCTCGGATTAAGATCCTCATTCTCAAAGGCGACGGCCGCTCAAGTATCTGTTGCTTGCAGGGACGCGGTTGGACGGTGGTGGTGTAGCCTTTGGATACTGTTGAAGTTTCAAAAGTCGGCAATCGCAAGATTTATGGCAGATTTCAGCAGCGATGGTGATGGCTTGGTCGGCGCCGTGAGGAAGGTGAAGGGGTTTAGGAGATAATAATATTAAATTAGGGTTTACGATGATTGGGGAAGAACATAATGTTATTTCACCCAATTTTGTAAAATATATATGTATTAACTAATATATTTAAAATAAATTTCACGGCGGTTGTAATTAAACCACTGTGAAACTTTTTAATTCGCGACGGTTCCTTAAGAACCGACGTTAATTAGTTCAGGTTTAAATTAATTAACGACGGTTCTAAAAAAACTGCCAAAATATTTGATTAATTCACGACGGTTATCTTGAACCGACGTAAAATGTAGGATTCTACAGTGGTATTAAGAGAACCGCCGTTAAATGATGGATTTAATATTGGTTTTCTGGAAAACTGCCGTAAAAATATATTTTAAGGCGGCTTTGCTGAAAACGTCGTGGATGAGGCGCAGTGGAATGCTGTGTCTATAGTAGTGCTAGCTTGATCTTCTGGTACCCCTGAGAAGCATCCATTATACTAAGCAATTCACAAGCCGTGGTAGAATCTACGAGATGATCTATCCTCGGCAATGGATAATGGTCTTTGGTGCAAGAATGATTGAGATCCCTAAAGTCAATACACATCCGTCAATCCTCCTCCGATTTTGGCACCAATATAGCATTGGAGAGCCATTCTAAAAACTGTATTTCTTGGATGTGTTTGCTCGTAAAAGCTTTTCCACCTTAGCTTAGATTATGGCTTCTTTCTCTGGGTCAAAATTTCGCTTACTCTTCTTTATCAGTTTTGTTGTAGGGTTGATGTTGAGACGATGCTCAACTATTGTTGGGTCAATGCGTACAAGATCCTAACGTGACCAAGCAAAGACATCGGCGTTGTTTCTCAGGAAGGCCACTACTCCACCAAAACTTTCGGACTAAGTGTCGTACCTACCCGTAAAACTCAGTTGCTATCTCCCAGAATCACTTCCACTGTCATTAAATTCTCCTCAGTCCTAGATGGTTCTTGTATTACGTCTTCTGTTCTGGCTCTTTTAGGCTTTCTCTCCTCTTTAATTCTCTTAATGGTTTCCACGTAAGATCGTTGCGATGCATATTGGTTTCCCCTAACCTCTCCAACCCCTTCCCGGGCTGGGGATTTCATCTTCATGTGGTACACGGAGACCACTGCTTGAAATTGACTCAAATATGGTCGCCCAATCATGGCATTATAAGTGGATGGCGCATCTACCACAAAAATGTACCGATTTTTTTTCTTCTGATTGGGTCATCCCCCAATGATACTAGAAAATTGACCGCCCCCAACGGTCACAGAGCTCCCCAAGCGAAACCTACTAATGAGGTTTCCACCTCTTCCAACTCTATATCCAGATTTTTTTTCTATAACAGTCATAAAATAAAATGTCCACATAACTGCCAGTATCTACAAAGATTCTTTGTACACTTTAATTAGCTATTGTGGTTGTTATTACCAGAGAATCTATATGAGGCGCCATAATGCCATCCTCATCCTCTGATCCAAATCAAATGTTTGGGCTCGAGATTAATTTCCTGACCTCTTGTGTTCTCCTCGGGGGATTGTTTTCCATACGTACGTAACTGTTCTGCGCGCGCTTCGACTGTATGTCCCTGGCGCCTCTCGTAATCATCAGGATTTATTTCCAAATCACCTGAGATTGGTTTTCCCTTTTCCCTTCACTATGACTACCTTTTTGCTCGCGTCTAGCAGTCTAATACCGCTCCCTCCTATAAGGGTCGGATCTGGGTCCCTCCTTCCTTGCATGCACAAACTCCTTGAGGTGCCCTGCTTGCACCATCCATTCTATTTAATCTTTCCGGTGAGTACATTGATCAGTATCATGACCATACTCATTATGGTATTTACAAAATCAATCACACTTCTCTTTTTTCGGTTTCTGGGTGTATGTTCTAGGCCACTTGAGGTCGGGATGCCGTTCGATATCTTGGAGGATCTCACCTTGTGGTGCAGCCAAAGGAGTATATCGGTCAAATCTAGGGTGTCCCCCTCCCAGGTCAGTTTTGGGTTTCTTGACCTAGGTCCTTCCATCCTTATCAGTTCTCTCCTCTTATCTCCATAAACTTTTAGCCTCAAGGCCTCCTCCAATTGCATATATTTCTCTGCTCTTGCCAAGAGCTCACCCAATGTGTGCGTCGGCTTAACCACCAACGATTTAAAGAACTCTTCCCTTCTTAGCTCTTGAGCCAGGCGTTAATCAAGAGCTCCTCGGACGCTGATGGTACCTCTAGCTTGGCATTAGTAAAATGCTTTATATACCTCGTAAACCCTCTCCTTTGTTTTGCTTGAGGCTGGAAATTCTAATGGCATCTTCTAGTATTTTCTGCAACTAGTGAACTGGTGTAAAAATGCTAAGCTGAAACCCAAAACTGACTTCTGAACTTGAAACCCAAAACTTCACTTAACTCTCTAACGTAGCCTTTATACTTACACTATTTCTCAACTCGAAACCCAATACTGACTTCTGAACAAACCACTTAAATAATTTAGAAGATTATGATACGCTTCTTATTTCAAACTCAACTCTTGCCTCTTCAACATTAGGCGTCATAAGAAAATAAACAATACAAAACACAAGCCTTATAAGCATAGGCAATAACTCAACAAGATTCACCATCCTCTTTATTCATCATTTTTTGAAGGATGATAATCCTTAAAACTTATTACAAACTTTTTCATAAATCTCTGATCATAATTCAAAAACACAAATAACCAACAAGACTAACTAAATCTTACCCAAGCTATTAATGACGTAGGAGTTAACGCATAAACACTCATGAAAATAGGAAATGGATATTTGGTTATAAAGGGCTCATTAGGAATTTATAGTGGCTAATATATCTGGGTATGGCTGTAATAAGGGTAATTTCTGTGCCAAATTGCCATATTCAAATCTAATTACACACTGCGATTTTAAAGAGATCTCAAAAAAGAACCTAATCAAGTACATGCAAATAACACTCAGACCACTCACAGGCTTTTGCATGAAGAGATTTTAAATTGACGTTGCTTTTAAGGTTATGCGAAATCGTTTGCGTCCAAGTACCATTTTACAATATAAAATATAATTTTTGAAAAATTTATGCACTTATGCACTCTTAAAGACAAGAACCTCAAATCACACATAGTCAACTTTGACAAGATAAACCATACAAATACAAATAAGCACAAGAATAGAAATCAATCACGTTCAAATATTAGCTATTACAAAACCACGAATTCAAATTGCATAATTATAAAATACAAATCACTACTAAACTACCCTCCCCATCCCTAAAAATCCAGCAATCTCTGAATTTCCATAAATACATATAAAAATCTAATCAAAAGAGGAGAGTAAGAAAAATGTCCCTGAAGACTAATAGTTGAGCAGCTCCAAATAGAACTGTGCAATCATCCCATAGTCTCGAATCGCGTGATTTAGATTGTCTTGATTAAAAACTACGAAAACAAACAAGCAAACAAAATAAATAACAAACTAAATTGTTTTTTTGGATTTTTTTAAATATAAAAACTATGATAATTAGAATACAATACCAAAGTCAAAATATAAAAATAAATAAAATAACTAACTAGAACCAGCTACACTAAACATCAAAAGAATTCACGGAATTGGGGCTCAGGGGTGATTTAGGTCCATAAAGTAAATCGATATGCTTCTTGACCTCTAGAGTAAGCTCATCAATCCTGTTATTTGCTTCCGCCAAATATCCCTCCATCTTGTCAATATAAAAAATATGCGCCGCTTCATTAAGCATAAGCTCGTGATTATCAGACGTTAGGTGAACACTACAAATGATTGTCCATCCCAATATCAATAAAATGCAGTTGTGACAACTAGTTTTGACTACATCGAGATTATAAAAAGTAAGGAGAATAGTGATGAGACTTGTTACGTGAGGTTTTGCAGGCTAGCAAGATATTTCTATAGCCCCAATGCCAGCTTGACTCCTAAAAAGAAATAAGAATAATAATAATGGCTAGACAATGGTAAATGCAACTGCACCAATGTGTAGTGTTGTAAGTCTTTTGTCATGTCTCTGGTAGGTTTCAAAAGATAGTCTATTTTCACTATAAATATGTATTGAAACATATACATGAAGTCATCTAAAGTTCCATATCAATTACCTCTTTTTTCCACAAAAAAATAAAAGGCTTATGGCTAACCACTTTGACGATGAAGATTATATTCCACTCCGGGTCCATACACTCGATTATGACTTTGAAGAAAACACTCAGTGGACCTTTCAGAGAGATGAATGCCCTAATCACTCAGAAAAATACAGGTGGATATGTAATCCAAATAAGGGAACATTACTAGAGGAATGGGTTTATGAATCACAAAGTCTGCTTAATTGCTGCTTTAAGACTTTGAAGGTTTCCAATGTTGACGTCACTGAAAGATCCTTTAACTTCAAAGGCGGCTCAAGTTTTTCAAATAACTTATCCAGACCCTGAGAATAGTTTTGAATGAAAATGTGAAAATGGTCTTCGGGAATCACAATGTTCGGAAGAAGTTTATCCCTCTAAATTATGCACCCCTTTGCAATAATTATATGCACTTTAATTCTTCATTATTTTAACTTGTTGTATTTAATAAGCTACTACAACACGATCGATGAAGAACCCTTTGCCACAAAAATGGAAGTACTTTTTGGAGAAGAGTACCCAGCTAACAACAATGTTAATTCCATAGTTAGAAGCTTTGCAAGTGGAAGCTCTGTAGGTGGAAGTGGGAAGTTGAATAAGCGAGCGTTGCGAAGAGATTTCAACATTATATGTTGTCTTATCATTTAGTGCTCAATTTATTTTATCATATGTTTGTTTCTTAAGTGTGTTATTTGGTTTTTTATATATTATGTTATATTTTGCTGGTGTGTTATGTCACTTCTTGAAAGATTGTAAATGTTATGTTTTTTTTAGGTGTCTTTTGCCTTTACGAATATATTACTAAAAGGTTTAAACAAAAAGCTAATAACATACTAATATTAAACTACACAATAAAATAAATAACATATAGATAATGTTAATGCAAATATAATAAAATAGTCTCAATTATGTCCTCTTTTGCCACACCCACTTAGGTGAATGTCACTACGAAGGTCGTAATTATGTCTACGTGGGTGGGTGGGGGGGTGTTCAGATGTATCCGAGACACGATGCACCTTTTTACCTAATTTATGTGGCCCCCATGTGATATGGTTTTGAATTGGTGCTGGTGTATCATCTTCTTCATCCTCTTCATCCTCATCCTCCTGCTCATTTGCAAGTACACCATAGAACGCATTAGGATGAATCACACTTTCAAATTAAATTGGTGTAACATGGAATTGTGATCGCAAAAATCCCAATTTATTTTGAGTTGCGATGTCCTGGAATCCACTATTATTATCTGTCTGAAGAAAATAAGTGAACGACTACCCTGAGGAGTACAACACTCTAACCAAGGTGGTCTAAAGCTACGAATGGAATCACCTCCATCATGTGGATTATGATATATGTGAGATAATAATCAACCGACCATATCTAGATTGAAAGATATAAAACATTATATTGTAATATTAATCATATAATGTTATTAAAAAAATTATCATTAATGAGTTTTACTACTACAATGCAGGAAAAATAATGGTGGAGCCGGTGCAGGTGCGGCTGTAGCTGTGGCTGAGGGTGCCCTATAATGAGATAATAAAGATGGATCGGGTATGTTCCTTCTTAGTGTCCTGTGATGTAAGGATGGAATGGAATGGTTGCGTTCCTTCTTACACGACCTAATGTGTATGCCGTGCATGGAGTTGGAGCATGCACTCTACGAATGCAAAGTTATTGCCTCATCTCATCAGCGACATAAAGAAGCACATCATACATATTGATACGACATAAAATGTCAGCTTGGTTATATATGGTAAGAAAGTAACAAAAGGATGGAAGGTTCTAGGTCCCGGCATATATGGTAATAATGTTTTATGGTTATTATGGAATTATGGGAAGTAAGAATCCTAATATAAGAAAAATTCCTAAATTATGGAGATTGGATATAATTAGGAGATCTAATCCCTCCTTATGAAGGAATTCTATTGATTGGTGGACAAGTCTTAATAATCTCATAAATAGGGGGTTCAGGACCTTATTTCATATATCATGTCATCTCAAGCTCTCTCTCTCTCTCTCTCTCTCTCTCTCTCTCTCTCTCTCTCTCTCTCTCTCTCTCTAGCCTTCTCTCTCCGGCCCTCTATATCTTTCTCCCTTTATCATGGGTTATAGATTTTTGAATTTATGGATTTATGGTGACCTCTCATTTAGGAGCTATTCCTTAGGAGAGGCGAGCTCTTATATGGGTGACGAGAACCCTAGATTGGGAACACGTCTTTGAAGACATATTTTTACTCTACATTAATTGTATCATATGCTTTAAGCTCTTGCGCGCCTCTCGCATATCTCTCTTGAACACTATATAACTTAAGCATCGGAGGGCCTACGCCGGGGCCGCCCGGCTTGGGTTCTGTTTTGCAGGTTATACAGGTCGCTGGGAGCCTTTGGAGTTCTATCAGGTCTCCAGGAGATTTCTAGAGTTCTGTTAGGTCGTTGACTTCATATTTAAGGATAGTACCCCATATTCTTGAGGCACCAATCTTTTTGGTCGCATTACATATGACGCAAGTCAAAATCTTCATCTCTAAATATCTTTCATAATAAGGTCAAGTCATTCATTCCAAGTATCCTAAAAACACACAAAAGTTTTAAACACAAATCTCAAAAATAAGTAAATTTATTGAGTGAGGAACAAGTCATTAAGTTTTAACATGGTATCATAAATGCTGACGTCTGATGACTAGTATTCTCCCTCAACATGTCTCTCTAAACTAGAGATGAAAAATGCATATTTTGTTGATACCATCTGAAATATCCTTGCATCATACCTGCACCTCTATTAGCTGGTGTGCCTTGTATCTCTGTATTCTCTCATGTTTCACCCAAAAAACTGGCCACTTAGAGGGCCTGCACCTTCACACAAAAACACTTTAGAAAGGACCACCGGGGGTTTTCTGGTGGAAACCTCTCCGATGCTTAAGTCACTAAGCGCTTTGATAAGAATAATATAAAAAAGGAGAAGAGTCCTGGAAAAATCATACCTCCTTCCTTTTCAAGCTGTGGTATATATAGTTATCTATCACGTGGGGTCATTCCGAGATTCCGGACACGAAATCCGCAAATCTTGGGCGGTTATTCAAGACTACTCTGGTAAGGAATCTTTCGCCAGGAATAGGATAGCTCTTGTTTCATGCTAAAATACTAACCTGTTCTTCTTGGAACCTTATCCAAGGTCAAGGCATTAGGTCAGTTAGGGTAATATCCTTTAGGGACGGGCTTACTCACCACCTCATCCCCCTTTTCTTTCCTGAGCAGCGCCGAGCGGGTCTCTCCTGAGTTATCAAATCCAGCTCAGGAAAGGTCCCCCAGATCAAGTTATTTTACTCCCGTTTCCCTCTTAGGCATAGAGCCATAGCTCGGGTCATCCCAACCAGGGCTTGCTTTAGGTCAGGCCTATTCAAGTCGGACCAACCAGTTCCCCCCCACCCCCCCCCCCCCCCCCCACTCCCCCAAGTGGTTGAAATGAACCATAGAACCTAGGGTTCGGCTTTAGGCGGTTGAAATTCCCCACACGTCTTTCCAAATTCTGGACTGCTGTGCACGGATGCCGCTAAATCCACTTTTTTGAATCAGGTCATATATATTAAGGATGGTCTTAACGCCCTTTCCTTACCTTTTGATGGTTGAGAATCCCACCCCGCCTTTTCGTGTACTGCACCAGCTGACACGCATTAAATGCGTGTGTCCCATCAAATCTTTTTTTAATTATTATTTTCTTAAATTCATCCTTTTTATTCTACTTTCCCAGTTCACTTTTCACTTTTGCTCCATTTCGCCAAACGCCCATTCTCTCTCGCAACTTTTCCCTCCTTAAGCGGTTTTCGATAATCTTCAAAAACGCCAGGTACTTTTCCAATCTCTATCCTTCTTCAAATTATGTCTACTCCAAAGTCTTTTTCCTCTTCCTTTGACCTTAGTTCTGCCCCTTCCTCCCCAGCGGCATTCTCTTCTTCTCCAAACACCTCCGTCGAGTGGGCTCCTCTTATTCTAGGACACCCCGACAACATCATCTCTATTCTCAGCCATAGAAAAGTGAAAGGGTTGAGGTCAAAATTCCAAATTCCCTGGGAATTCTCGCTAGTTAATCCTGGTATAGGTGAGAGGGCCTATTCACCCCGCGACGATCACCTGACCTTTTTCGTAGATCAGTTTCAGGCAAGGTTGTGCCTCCCCGTCAGCCCTTTCATACTAGAAATCACCCAGATGTACAAGATACCCGTGCATCAACTCGTTCCCAATTCATTTAGGGTAACTATAGGTTATAACTTGGCTATGCAATACGCTGGATTTACCCCAATGGCTCCGACATTCTATTCACTGTTCCAAGATAAAAGCGCTCCTTCTGGCTATTTTTATTTATGTGCTCGCCCTGGTGTGTGTTTTTTGACCGGCGGCCCCTCTTCCAAAAAGTCCTGAAGAAAAATTCTTTTTCGTACATTGTTCCGGCGATTGGGGTTTTCCCTCTAAATCCCTTGACCACCTTCCTGCTCAAGCTCAATTGTCCGTGGGAGACAGGTCTCCCCGGCTGAATAAAACCATTAGTGTTTTGAACCAAAATGTTTTTAACCTGAACAAGCTCCTCGTTTCCTCAGTCCGAGATTTCTTTCATTATCGTGAAGAAACGGGTCCTCTAACCCCTGAGATGGGTATATTCTAAGAAGGCATTTATCTTGCTCTTCCTTTTTATCTGTTATGTAGATCTGACTCGGACATTTTGGTTTGTAACTTTCTTTTATAGACACCATGATGCGTAAGCTACTAGAGTCTCCACAGGCCGCAGCAGTCCCTGAGAAGAAACCCCAGGGGGACAAGCTATTGGATCATCCGAAACTTCTCAGCCACCTCGACCTGAGAAGCGTGGTGCGTCCACCACCCCAGATGTGGATCAGACATTGCTCTCCAAATCGGGAGAAGAACAGGTGCATCTCTCCGGGAAATGCACTAAATCCGGCAAAGGGACAGCTCCGCCTGAGGCCAAAGTGGTCAATCCCAACGCTATCTGGTTCTCGAGCACTTCTGTCCTCAACTGTCCTGGGGACGTGGATATTCATTTCATCTAACGCCAATGTCCGTTGACGGACCAGAAGACTCTAGAAGAATGGACTGATGCAGAGCTCATTGAATCATTGTGCAAGGAGGAGGCCAGGGTAACTATCTTTCTATTTCCTCTTATACTTGCTCTACCTTATCAATCATTAATCATAAATCGGGTTATCTCTTTGGATCAGGTCGCAGCAAAGAGGTCCATCTTAGTGGCTCGTGCCAGGGGCTCTCTGATGAATGCAGATTTGTCAAAGGAGCATAACCACCTGCAAGAGAAGCATAAGAAGGTGGTGGCCCTTTGCAAGGAGAGAGAGTCCGAGCGGAAGAAGAAGGCCCAGTTCGAGCTGAAGGCAGCCAGAGAAGGGGAGGAAAAGGCCCGGGCTAAAGCATCAGTCACCAAAGAGAAAGAAGAGGAGGCCCGAGCAGGAGCAGCGAGCCAAGTGGAGGAAGCTCTGAAAATGGGGCCGAGAAGAGGGGAGAACTGAACTTTTGAATTCAGATGATGGGCTTTGGCTAATCCAGACCACTAGGGAGGCTACCAAGCGAGCCTTTCTTGAGTCAATAGATCTTTACCAGTTGTTGGTACCCGACGCTTGGTGTACTACAACTTGGGTCTGGATGCTTGCGAGCAGTTGCTCAAAGAAAATCCTTCTACCCCTTATGACAGGACCAGGACTATCCAAAGAAACCCTGAGCCCATGAGCTTCTCCTACTCGGCTGAAGGAGATCGCCTGCACCAGCTCGGGACTCATGAGTTTTCTGAGCATATCCTCCAGCTCTTCTTTTCTTCCTCTTCCGATTCCTCTTCTCACCTAGATCAGGGTAGAACTCTAGCATTGCCTGCCTCTACTCCCTCCCCGACCTTCTTAGATCTGGGTGAGTTGCCCGGTGGGGTGTCACCCAGCGACCTGCTCGAGGAGGATGTCGTGGAGCAATTTGTGGATGGTGGAGATGACCACATGGCACACTAGGCTGACCTGGACAGCTTTCCTCATGCTTGTTCTATTTTAATATTTATGTAACTTGAAACAATTTGTCGTTTTGTAATAATTTAGGGTTTCCTGGTTTTAGGGAAACCCTAGTACTATTCTGTTATGATATCCATGTGCTTGCGTCTTTTAAATATCTCCCTTTATGTTTTTCATTTTCATTATGGCCTCTTCATCTCTACTTGAAGAAATTAATGTAGTAAAGAGAAAAAACCTCTCACTTTTCACTGAGAACTTCAAACTTTCTGATAAACTATCTCTTCTTCGTGAAAATTTTGAACAAAGATGAAAACTTCTGGACAGGAAGAGGCAGAAGAAACGTTATTACAAGCGTGAATGGGCTGAGCTCCGCCAGTTTAACTGCCAACTGGAACAGGAAAGGCTGACTTTTTCGAATCGGTATGCCGGCTGACAACCGCTAAGAGCGAGGCCCACACTGTTTCTGGGCGGGCTAGGGATTTTAACTTCATGTGATAGACTCAAATCTCCGCCTGGAATTTACTTAGAGATGTCTTCCTGACATAACGTTATAAGAAGAAGCTGCATCAACCACCAAGAATCGTACTGACTTGGTCTGTCTGAACGGCTCTTCCCCTAGTATGATCAGGAAGTTTACCACGCCAAGAGGTTTCAACGCTCCTCCTGCAAAACCCACCAGTGAGGTCGTGACTTCCTCTTCCATATCCAAATTCAACTTCCTGAAGCAGTCATAAAACATGATATCCGCCGAACTTGCCGTATCCACAAAGATCCACCAGACATTGTAGTTAGAGATAGTAGCTGTTATGACTAGGGCATCCATGTGTGGATCTAGGATACCATTCTCATCCTTGTACCCAAAGCAGTTGTTTGGACTCGGTGCTATTTGTCCTACCTCGCGTGCTCTTTTAGCCAGGTCTTTCGCTGCCCGCACATAACTGTTCTGGGTTCTCTTAGAGTGTTCGTCCGACTCTCCACCTGTGATCTTTAAGAACTCACCTCGTACGACCTGGGTCTGGTCATTTCGTCGCCCATCATTTCGTCCACTATCCAAACTACGCTTTTTTCTTGAGGTCGGTCCCGTCTGCGAGAGTTAGACCTGGACTTCTCCTGTCTCATCTGTACGAATTCTTGAGGTATCCTGCCTGCACCAGCCTCTCTAGCTCATCCTTTAGGTGAGTAAATTGATCTGTATCATGACCGTATTCATTATTGTATCGGCAGTATCGGTTAGATCTTTCTTTCTGCGGATTCTGAGAGTAAGTTTTAGGCCATTTGAGATCAGGGTTCCGCTCTATTGCTTGCAGAATCTCTCTCTGAGGTGTAGCCAGGGGTGTGTATCTGTCAAAGCGAGGTCATCCTCCTACCAGATCAGGCCTGGGCTTTTTCATCGGCGCCCTTTCCTCCCTATCAGGTCGGTCCCTTTTCTTCTCTCCTTCTTCCTTGATCTTCAAGGCTTCTTCCCTTCCGTGGTGGTCGTGCTAATCATGGTGACTTTGGACCGAACGTCTCTCTACAATGTAGCGTAGGTAGACTTCATTATCATTCCCGTAGGAATGAATACTAGATGAATATATTTTTCTGCTCTCTCCAGGAGCTCGCCAAACTTCAAAGCTGGTTGTACGACCAACGACTTGAAGAATTCTCCTCTTCTGAGTCTCTGGGCTAGGGCATTAACCTGTTGGGATTTGGTGGTGCCGTCGCGCAGCGGAAAACAAAAATTTTTAAATAAGAGAAATTCGAATCGAATTCAATTGACGACGGCCCAATTTTAATTTCAATTAATTCAAACAATGTTTTAAATTGCTTTACAAAAGAAACAATTTGATTTTCATAAAATCGAATAAGCATGGTCGGTTTCTATTTAATATATTAAACATATACATAACAATTATATATATATATATATATATATATATATATTAATATATTAATCATATATATAATTATATATTATGTACACAAATTATAAAACACACATATATAATATATATATATACTCAGCATGCATATATATATATAAATATACTACAACATGCATGCATTACATATTATATATGTATAAGTCATACACAGCATTCATGCATCTTACTTATATATATATATACATCACTCAGCACACACATATATATATGTATAAAAAACACAGCACACATATATCGCATATATATATATATCTAACAACAGCCATTGTACCTCTCGGCACGGCGGAGAAGCGATGCGCCTGGACCTCCGACGACGAAGCGGCAGCTCACTACGGCAAGGTGGCACGGCAGCGGCGCGGCATTCGGAATGACACAGCAGCAGGAGGCTCGGCTGCGGGAATTGCTCGGGGACGGTAGCGACGTGTAATAATAATAATAATAATAATAATAATAATAATAATAATAATAATAATAATAATAATAATAATAAGCCCATTTAGAGTTGGTCTTATGTTTTAAATAAAAAAAAAATTAGGAATAAGTAGAAGGGCTGTGAAGGTTTTACAGATACACGAAAATTTCGGAATTTTTTTGTTTACGAAAACCCTAGCCACCAAAACCTCCCAGCCGTCCATTCTCCAGCCGCCGCCGCTTGCCGCCTGCTGGCCGCACAACCGAAACGTTCGGTTCTCGTAATTTCCCGTCGTTTCTCAAATCTCACGA
>BMAC01001516.1:0-22236 GCA_014905375.1 Phtheirospermum japonicum
GACTGCGCGTCTGTCTCCAATTCTCGATCTTTTGCTACTTGTTTCACCGGAAAGATTGTTCTTCACTTCTTGAACATCGAACTTCGTCTATTACGCATTAAACTCTTCCGGTTACTTAGCTGTAAGGTGAAAAACAACGAAATATCACCTACTTGCATCAATCACGATCAAAATGCGATAAAATAAGCTGGAATTATAAAAATACGAGATTAAGCTTAAATTGTCCAACTTATACCAAAAACAAATAGAAAAATGAACTAAAAAGCTAATAAAAATAAGGACAAATCTACTCTAATCAGTAATCAGTAGCTTCAACATTCAAGCACACAATGTTGGTTTCAAGGATATCAACATGGACGTCGTCGTCCCACACAACATGGGTAAATAAGGATGGAACAGATTCAGTTGACTTGGAATCATTGACATCCTCAGTGAAGTCGGTAGTAACCATGCTTTTCTTCCTAAGAGTGTTAGTACATTCATTCTTGTAGTGTCCCCGACCTTTACATTCATGACATTGCACCTCATTGAGAGGTCTCGTGGGGTTGGATGCGTTTGGAATTGAAGATTTGTGACTGAGATCTGGGAAGAGCACGTCCAGTGAATTTTGGCGTGGAAACCTGTGGCCTGGTCTTCGTAGTTGAGCCTCCAAGGCTATTCTTCTTCTTCAAGAAACTATTGAACCATTGGGTAACAAACGATAATTCATCTTCCTCAAGCATAGTGGATTCCATCTTTCTCAGAATCCCATTGAAATCGAACTCCTCATCATCTTCGTAGTTGTCTGGATTAGTATCGGAGGAAAAGGCAACGTTCTTCTCTTCTGAGTTGGAACCAAGGTGTTCCATCTCATACTGCTTAAGGTTTCCAACTAAGGTGTTGAACTCAATGTTATCAACATCTTTAGATCCTTCTATGGCAACCACCTTCATATTGTATTTCTTCGTAATTGATCTCAGCAGTTTTCCTACAAGACGAGAGTTTGTTATTGCCTCACCAAGCTCTCTGCACTCGGCTGTGACGTCTAACAATCTCATGGCGTAGTCCATGATCGACTCCTTCTCATCTATTCTCATCGCTTCGAAAGTGGACATCAACATTCTCATCCTTGATTTCTTCACGCTCGCAGTTCCTTCACACACACTTTGGAGTGCGTCCCATGCATCCTTTGCTGACTCGCAATTCTTGATGACTCGGTAGTAACTTGCATCTACATAGCTACACAAGGTATTGATGCATTTGGAATTCCAGTTTGCAGCAGCTGCTCCTCAAGAGTCCAATCTACTTTCTTTTGGGGGAAGATTTCGCCTTCACCATCAGTAAAACATGGCTTTTCCCATCCAAGGAGGATGATTTTCCATACACGTTCGTCGATGATTTTTAAGTACCAACGCATCCTTGTTTCCAGAGGAAATAATTCTCCCCGTTGAGGATCGGTGGCCTTGGGTTGCCTTGAACATCCAAAGCACCTAAAAATAAGGATCAGTACTTAAAAGTTTAAGTAACCGCTCTAGATGCCAATTGTAAAATTTGAAGGTCTATGGTTTTGAAAATAAGTCTCAGTTTTATGATATTGTTAACAATGTTAAACAGCACTGACTAACAACATCAACCAGAGTAAAATAAATATATGCAGCGGAAATAAAATTTAAGAACACGATAAAACAAATTCAGTTCACAAGTAAAAGTACTTGTGAACTTGGGTGTACAAACCCAAAAACTATATTACTTTCTTGTTTTTCGATCAATACAAAAATATTAAGTAATATATGAAAAATAAAGTATCAAAACACATAATACTAAATACTTGTCGCCTAGGTTGAACAAGCTCTTCTCCGTTGGTCACGCAACTTCGAATAACTTGTCGATCTCGATCAGTGGCTCCAAGTAATCTTCGTGTTCTTCGTCTTGCTCGTGCGTCTTGCGTTGCGTCGATCTGTTCTTCTCAAAATCCCGTGCGTAAAAAATCGTCCCAAGCTTTAGAGTTCTTCTTGTCTTAAATAGACAATCCTAGAATTCTAAACTTGGTAAATAAGCATACTAAAATTTAGACACAATCTAGGAAAATAAAGTCTTATAAATAAACTAGGAAACACAATCTAGAGTTCCTAATTACTTTTGTGCCCAAGAAAGGCAAATAACAAAATAGGAATTATTGCCAATAATAAATCCCTCAACATAATTGAATACTCAAATTCACCATGTTCAATTGTTTAGATTTATTGTTCATTTTCATGAAAATATCATTAATACAAACTCAACAATTAGAGTTATTAGTTTTTGAAAATTATTTACCATTTTATTTAGATTTTTCATTTTATTTAAGAAATCATTAATCAAATTTCCTTAACTCCAATCAAAATATTGTACTATTCTGAGTTTTGATCAAAACAAATCTATATTCATTTAATACTCAAATTTTGTTCAAACTTATATTTATCAAGGCATCCTTCAAGAAACTGTGTAAGCATTTTAATTTTGTTTCTATCAGGCTCATTTACTTTTTATGATTGCAGCAACTAAGTTTTGAGGGAAAAAAAAGGAAACTTTGAATTTTTTGCTTTGGGGTTTACTTTGGGTTAGTTGAGTCTTTGTGCCTTTTATGATGTTATTTGAGCTCTCAAGGTTCATTACAATGTGCTAGCTTGTGTCTTGTGTGTGTGTTTTGATAATTATTTAATTAATTATTTTGTCTAAATAATAATTTGAATTCTTGGCGAATATGTTTATTTAGGTTGACAAAGAGATTTGGTGCTGATAAGAAGAGATTTGAGAACTTGGCATACTTGAACCTTGCTCAAAATGTAGTGTGATTGATGTGGTCATTTTTAAGTAAGTTTCTGGTGTACTCATTGCCTGTTGAATTGTTACGTTTTCTCTAAACACGGATGCTTATTAGTGATAGTTGTACTTTTTGAGTAGTGATAAAGATTTGGTCCAATGGTGGAAATGCTTGTGCTCCATGGTGGAGTTACTGGAGTACTGGCATCACAAACACGATTGGTCCGGCTATGGGGATAGAAGCTTTGAAGTACATTAGTTATCCTGCTTAGGTCTGCACTTTTTTTTAGTGTGTGTTGTGTAATTACATATTATTGTTAGGTTAAATATATTCACTTTTAGTTTTTTTCACTGTTAGTTATCTTGTGCCTAGATTGATGTACACTCATGTTACACAATCTTAACTTTCACTAGTGCAGAAACTGCATATCCAGAAGGGTAATTCTGCCTATCCAGATTGCCTTTCTGTACCTTCTGTAGTGACATAGTTCTAGAAAGTCTGTACTTTCCAGAACGCCTTTTTTTACCCTTCTGGATTGGCAGACTTTCTAGAAGGGTAAAAAAAAGGCGTTCTAGAAAAAATTTTTCTGATCTAGAATGGTACCATTCCATGTTGATCCGCCACTTTTCAGAACGGTTTTAAAAAAAGACGTTCTGGAAAGTATAACTTACCAGAACGGTAATTTCAAAAAACCGTTCTGGTAAGTTAAACTTTAGAACTGTATACCGTTCTGGAAAGTCATACTTTCCAGAACGGTATTTTCAAATACCATTCTGGTAAATCATACCTTCCAGAATGGTTTTTGAAAATACCATTCTGGTAAGTATGATTTACCAGAACGGTATTTAGAAATACCGTTCTGGTAAGTTATATTTTTCAGAACGGTATTTGAAAATACCCTTCTGGAAAGTTTAACTTACCCGAACATATTTTTGAAAAACCGATCTGGAAAGTACTTCCAGAATAGTAAAATCCGTTCTGGAAAATTTTGTCTTTTAGAACGTTCTGAATTGTTGGAAAATACGCTTTAATCAAATGTAAAACATAAAAAATGAATTACTATTAAAAACACCAAATCCTCATTGAAATCAAAATATTTATTAAATAAATAGTTACTGATTTTACATCATTTAAGTTGTTGGTCCTCTATAAGACATGGTTTACGAAACTTGTAATTAACACTAAAAATAAATAAATAATAAACACTCGGCAAGCTAAATAATTCTAATCCAAAAGGTATGATTATATCTCCAACCTGCTTCAGGACTTGAGCTGGTCTCTGAACTCCTTGAACTTGATATTCCTCATGTTTTCAAAAGTGAAAACGTAGAGCGAATCGTACTTCTCCAGAGCATCTCGTATCGAGTTCACCACAATTTCTTTATGCGCCCTTCCTTTCTTCTTTGTCTTCGATAGAGTCACTTCATTTCATAGATCAATGGATGAAAAAACCACATCCATATTAATAACCAAGAAATAATAATATTATGTCTATGAAAAAGAAAAACTAGTTAAAAGTGATCAAAATTAAAATTAACTGTCCAAAGAACGAGCAATCCAAATATTCCATACCTTAATCTAACACAGAGGACTATCAATAACAACTGTAAGGGGATTTCTAGGAACCATATAACCGATAACCCATTTATATAATCAAACTGAATTTAATAATTAGACATATTTGAAATTAATAGCACTTTAATTTGGATATAGTATGTTGAAGTTACATTTAAAAGGATTTACCTCAACAAATCCAGTTCTAAGATAGAACCAGAAAAACCTACAAGTGTGGTCATGAGTCTTAAATAGCACAAAACACTAACTAATTAATATCCTCAATGTCAATATTTTAATTCCGAGCTTGACATCAAATTCTGTTATTATATAAGACAAGAAACATGATTACCACTTTAAAGAAGTAATCATTCATGAAAGTTTTACCAACAGTTAAAAACAAAAATTATCACCTGTATGGCCTACGAATTTCTGCACAGAATCATCATTAGCGTCATCTATTTGATGTCACTTTCATCACTAGATTCAATGGCATCATCATCATTTGCGTCAGGGAGATCTGCACAAGGAAAAAAAAGAAGAATTGAACAGAGTTCCAACAAAAGCAAAAGTCATGCGTAAAATGAACTCATATTAGGTACCTTCCTCATTAAGGTCAATTTATTGAGCTATATCATAGTCATCAATGTACACATCTCCTTCGTCTTCATCAGAGTAATCAAGGTACACATGGCCAGCCTTCATTTTTGCTGAGAAAAGAACAAGTGCAAGAAAATAGGACAAACAACCCTGCTTAGCAACATAACTTGAAAAAACAAATTAAAAAAATATGCCCTCTTTAATTTAGGTCAATGAATATACTTTCAACCATCAACAATGCTAATCTCCAGTATTTTAATTAAAAAAAAAAAGAATGGCCATTTTTTATTAATTTTCTTCAAAATATAAATAGCATTGTGGTRTTTATCTTTATAAATAAATAAATCTCACACGGGCAACTTGATCTAAGGAAACTTTCTCAAATCACACCAAGGAAAGTTTAAAGAACTCTTTACCAATGAAAAAATGCAATCTTTAAAAGGATTGAGCAAAAAACTGCGACTTTCCTTGATGTGTAAGTTAATGGAAACAGATAAACATGAAACGGCAAGGCTAAAAAACCTCTAAGAGGCAAAGGGGCACAACTCCATCTTATGGCTAGGTCAGCACGAAGAATCATATCTAGATATGCCCGCGTAAGTGCGTGTATCCAAACTAGTCTTATGTTATGTTTACTGATTAGAATATTTTATTCCCAGTATTCAGATTTAATTATATATTTGAAAATTACCTGAGGACCCCAAAGTCATATAAAATTGAGAAATTAATAAAATTATATGAGAAAAAAAATCACAAAATATTTAATGCAATTAAAAAATTAGTGTAAAGTTACCGACTTTGATGAAATCATTGAGGAAGAAATCAGGCATGTAGGGCAACCGGAAAATGGTCAAAGCCATCAACCTCCACAGTTGGGCGGCGGTGCTGGGCAGCATCAAGTCCTCGGTCTTCTCCATTTTCTCTCTCTTCAGCAGCTCTAAATTATCACTTCGCCGCATGTTAACTCCCGAGTTGGCGATCACCACTTTCTCCACCCTCTCCGGCCACGTCGCCGCCATGCGATAAGCCACAAATCCACCGTAACTCGTCCCAACCACCGAGTACCTGGCAGAGATTAGTTCTGACTTTTATAGTTTTGATTAAAATCTCTGAATAGAATTGCCGAGAAATTTGGCCGTCTTTAACTCTAGCTAGGTGTTACAATTCTTTTATTTTTTTTAAATTGGCAATATTTAGTACGTATATAAGTTGTAGAAATGTTTATTTATTTGTAAAAAGTCAAAAGAAAAATATACCAATTTCTTTTGGCATTCTACTTTTAGATTCTGATTAAATTAACAAAATCAAGAACCAAAAAATGGCATTTTCATATAATACATATATACCGGCTAAAAGTTGAGAATCAGTTTTTGAAAATAAGATACCTGTGAATCCCGAGTTTTTCTAGGACTTTGACTACACAAGTCGCCTGGAAAATCTCGGATCTCTCAGGTGAATCGGAGGAGTCGCCGAAGAAAAATAAATCGGAATAACATCGGAAAAGTCGTAAAGAGGGCTCGTGCCCATGTCGCCATATACTATGCCGAATGTTTGAAATGCCAACGATATTGTCCGCCATAGAGAATCATCCTGTTTCAGTAAGAAAAAATGCTTAGGCGTGAGAACACAATACATAATATTTGGTCAAGTGATTATAATACCAGAACGGTAATTATAATACCATTCTGGATTGTAATTTGGTTTTTTAGACAGACTTTCTAGAACGGTTATTGCAAAACCATTCTGGAATGTTCGTCAATCCAGAACGGTAATTACAATACCGTTATGAAAAGTATACTTTCCAGAACGGTATTTTAATACCGTTCTGGATTGACGCCCATTCCAGAACGGTTTTTCAATTACCGTTCTGCAAAGTATACTTTCCAGAACGGTATTTTAATACCGTTCTGGATTGACGCCCATTCCAGAACGGTTTTTCAATTACCGTTCTGGAAAGTATACTTTCCAGAACGGTATTGTAAAACCGTTCTGGAAAGTCATCATTCTAGAACGGTATTTTAAAATACCCTTTTGGATTGACTTTTTTGTCTGTTCTCAAATGCAGTTTCTGTACTAGTGTTTCTTTCACCTTGTGTAATAAAATAAATTCAATTACTTAATAGTCCATGTATTTCTTTTTTAATTTTAGTGTTAGTGATTAATATTGTCACTGTTATATGTATGTGCTGGCAAAGTACTCAAAAATGATTCTAGGTGAGTTAATGATGAGAATGTTGTCTTTTTAGTGCCATTTCTTTTCTCTGTCTATATTGAACTAGCACAATGGGGCATAATTAAAGGAAATCCGATCTATTTGTAACCATATGTGATGCTTCAAATTAGATAATCAAAAATTGAATGAGATGTAGACTTGCTCCCAATTATGCTTCGGTGAAAGATATCGAGTATAATATATTATTTCTTTTAAAATATTTGTAATGAAGGAGGAGGAAAAGTGATGGTATTATTAAGATCTTATTTACACAGTGAAATCTGATATATATGTAATGGCAACATTGAGCAAGTGCGGGTATTTATTCATGAAAACTCTACATTGGTGTTGATGGGTTCATTAGTTTATGGGATCATATGAAAAGTCTTATAGTTGTCTTATTAACTCACATTGTGGCTCTGCAGTGATTCCATGGTGTGCAGAAAAATGAAGAAGATATGTAATGGGTATTTTTTCTTTAACCATTTTTCTTCTTTTGATTATTAAGCTAAAGTAGTGGACTGTCCACATGTTGTTGATTGATTCACGTGATTCTTATTTCTGGCTTTCAACTTCTATATAAAGCAACTAAGATTGGGAAAAGACAAGCTCTCTTTTTCACCCCTTATTTTGCTTCATGATTAATAAACATCAATTCCCTTCCCTAATTAAGATTACTATTTATATAATAAACATCAAGTTTTTCAGTGGGCCCTGGTCGTGCGTTGCACGACCATTGTTTCCTAGTTGAAAATATAAATATCATGATATTTACAAATCAAAGTTAAGTAGGTATCAAATGATTCTAATATATTTATGTTTAAAATATTTAAAAATGTGGAATAATAAATGTAAGGATAAAAATAGTAAATTAACATTTAATTTTATTGGAAAAGTAATAAATAATAATGCTATCTCTTAAAAATATAAATGCGACAGATAGAACAAAACAAAAAAAAAAAAATCCAAATTTCGAGAGATAGAACAGGAAGGAGGAAGTATCTATTTGATCACAATTATTTTATGAGTAAATCTCTCATGTAATAGATACACAGTCCACTCTCGAATCCACGACAAATTATTATTTACACCCGGGTGAAAAATATATTTTATATGTGATAAATGTTTCCGTCAAAATAAGTTTTTTATATTTGTTGTGATATATTTTAAAATGTGTATTTATAAATAGAGAATAGGCATAAAAATGTTCATATATCCTGTGATGAATATGTTCATGTCTATTCTGATAAAAAGTTCGTTTCCATTGTGATAAAAGTTAATCTCTGTTATGATAAATATCAATATACATAATAATAAATGCATATATATGTTAATCATTTGCAATGTGATAAATATGTATCTCAATGTGATATATGTACAATTTTTCATAATAAAGATAAACACATTATGGTAGAACGATAAATCGTAAAAATGTACATCTTTGTTGATTAAATGTTTATCTTCATTGTATTATATTTTCATTTTTGAGTGTACAGTACAAACTACACACATGTGTACATAATAGTAGTTGCGAATCCACCACCGGTAATTAGATCTCCTATAAAATGAAGAAAAAAAAATAGAAAATTTCCCCAGCAAACCGACACGTCTCCACGCTCTCTCTCTCTGATGAAAACCCTAGTAATTGTACAACCAAAGTCTTAGTCAAGCGTCACGCAATCCATCGCCCCTAAAATCTCCATCCATTGCCAAAATTCAGGTGTCAAGATATTAATAAAATGTCATTTTGATTCAGTGTGTCTTGTCAATGTAAATAAATATTAAGAAAATCAAATATTTTGTTAATAAATATATTATGTGAAATTGTGTGTTTATTAGAATATATTGCATTAGAAAGTTATCTTATGTAAAACATAAAATAGTGCGGAAACAAATAATAATAAAAGAAAGAGATAGCTTTACGAGGAAGAATCCCTCTTCCTCTCTGAACTCGTTTATTAAAATAGTGTTTGCGCTTGAACTACTTGGATTTACAAGACTGTACTCCCTTTTAACTTACCAACGTAGTTACACACTACTTCTAACTACTTTTCTGACCAACTCTCATGGATTTTAAAACCAATAGAACTCCCTTCTGTGGTTACCGAGATACTAATCCCTGATACTTTTTATAAAAATTATAAGAATTATCATTTTAATATTATAGCTAATGCCGAAACATATACTATAATACTAAACTCTTAAACTATACAAAATGTAAGTACTCGAGTCTTCTTACGTTATATTAGAAGTTCAAAACTCGAAGTACTTTTACAATGAAACCTATCTAATATTTATAAGCATCGCATTAGATGGTTTCCTTGAGCACGATGAATTTCTTCAAAGACCAGGTTGTGAGGCTTGTTTAGTATCGACCGCATTAGGAAGACAGAATCCTTGGCCAATCTTGTTTCCTTTTTTATTCGATCCTTCATTATGCATAATTTAAATTCCTTGATTTTTCGTTGACTTCTTAATCGCTTTATCCAAACTTTTCTTGCCGATGGTCTTTTCGAATCCAGAAGAGATCTTGAGACTCCTTATAAATATTTAGCTAGATCTCGAATATTTAATATCTTGGAGCCTTCATTCCAGTTTGGCGTGTGTATATACATTTGTAAAACAAAGAACAAATCACAAATCAACTCTTTACTTAATTAAATTATAAAAAGAGCGTTTGAATACTAAAACTTTCCGGAGTATATATTTTTGACTTGTTAAGTACTTTGATAGATTTTGAGGTAGCTACGAAGAAATAATTCGAATGATGCAGAATCTTACATTCTTAAAATCTCCCCCTTTGCCACTCAGTTCAAGAAACCATATTTCTTAAAGACCTGCAACTAAGTCCAGAACTAAATACAAGACACACTTACACAATAAGATGTAGTAACACTTATATCCCAGATTATCCTAATTCTACAAAGGCTAGTTATTCTTAAATGTTAGTACAAAAAATAATATGTATTAGTCTGTTTAAGATGATACATCTGCAGACAAGGTTACATTTCAGTAAACCACCATCAAAAAATGAAACTTTGTACAAGTTAATATTGTACTTAGTTTCCAAAATGTTTCAGACCATTAAGTTCCCAAAACCCACAACCACCTATTTTAAAATTATATACAAGGTTGAAAATATTCTGGGTTCTAAGTACCATCATCAGCCAACATAAAATTATTTCCAATCCTCACTACAACAACACTAAAATAAGTAGGATCAAATGTTCACCCAACAACAGTCAATTATTTTCAAGCGTCCGACGTAGCTTCATCCTCCTTCAATAGCTCCTCTGCACCATCCACTTGCTCATCCAGATCATCCACTGCAGTAGTCTTCTTCCCCTTGCTCTTTACTCCTTTGCTTTTTTGCCCCTTTTTCGAACGAGATGTCGTAGAGACTCATCGCTTGGTCCTAAGAGCCTACTAGACAGTCTTGAGATAGACTATATTTATGCGCACACCACTCATAGTTAGACCAAAAAGCAATTTCCTGATTTACAAACTCAGACATTGATGTAGCAACACCTGAGGGTTTTATTAACTCAATGTTGCGTCCAAGAAGTTGTGCATTTACAGTTTTAGAGCTGACAATGAGAGGGGGGAAGCTCAGGTTCAAGCACATCACCCTTGCTGGGGTCCAATTTAAATCCAATAGAACTAAAGATAGATCATATGAGGTAGGGGAAGAGCAGCTTAAAACGTGGACAATGGTTACAGGCATATTAGACAATATGATCAAAAATTAATTTCCCTAAGGTAAAGGTTTGAACTTTCGCAATACAGAATAAGACTTTTGCTTAAGTCTGAGTAACCTGAACCTGGTTAGTGGTGGAAGTTGAAGAATATTGGCTTTTGGAAGATAGAGCACTGACCAGTGGACCCAGAGAGAATCACTCAACCTGTTGTCCATTAGTAATGACTAATGAAAAAACTTCCAAGTCCGCATCCATAGACAAGGATGGATCATGAATAAGACCGAAACTGATTAACATGTATTTGTGGTTATTTTTAGTAGTATTTTAATTTCTTTTCATTAGTGTTTTTGGTATAAGTTGGACCATTTAAGCTTAATTTCGTATATTTGGACTTCCAGCTTATTTTACCGTGTTTTGATCTAGATTGATGCAAATAAGTGATTATTTGTGGTTTTTCAATTTGTAGCTATGTAACCGGAAGAGTTCAGCACATAAAAGATGAATTATGATGATCGAGAGACAAAGATCGAGCTTTCCGGTGAAGAAGTAGCAAGAAATTGAAGCTGCCACACTTTCTAGAAGGGTTATGCTGCTGGAACCGTTGTCGTTGAAGCTAACGGTTACACTTAGCGGTCACTCCAACCGTTAGCTGTGACCGCTAACCCTTAACGGTTACTGACAACCGATGTAAACGATCAGAGTGCTGAATTCAAGAGCTAACGGTAACTTTCTATAACGGTTGCCTTATAACCGTTGTCGTCAGCCCGAAATGCAAAATAAAAATAGCAGTTAACGATTACTGCTAACGGTTACTATAACAGTTAGCTGTAACCGTTAACGGAGCCCAGATTCGGCAGAAACAAGCTTGCGGCCCAAGTTACGAAAATCTTATAAATACCACCCTTTAATCCGAATTCCAGACGTACTTTCAACCCTAAAAACTTACCATAAACATAATCCTAGGGTTTGGAGATGGGAAACAAAAAAAAAAACGTGAGGATCAAAGTGCGACCAAGAATCGACGACAAAGAAGGTWTCGAGCCGTTCGACGTCGATCAAYCGTAGAAGCTCGCTCCGCTGCRTTTACTCTTCRGAATAGCCGAAGTACTTTCAGTTCCAGTAGCTATARCAAGKAATCTGAACCTTTTAATTAGTTTTCTTAGTTTCAATTAYTCRTTTTCAAGTTTTGATAATAGTTAGTTTATGTTCGTATCGTTCGGATTCGCTGAACGTATTTAGTTTATTAATCTCAGTTTATTTTCAGTTTTTCATGCTTATTATTAGATGGTTGATGTTCTGTTTAGTTGAAGTTCATTCATGCGTTGAATATTCATAGTTTTCATATTTAACCGTTAGTTAACCGTTATAAGATTCTGTTGACCGTTACAGTTAACCGTTAGTCAAACAGTTAGTGGTAACAGTTAGCTGTTAGAAATTATAACCGTTAGTAATTAAATTAGTTTGTTGATTTTCAGTTATTTTTATTTGCTGCAATTATGATTGATACCTCAGTTAATATCAGTTTTTGAATTTCAGTTTCTTAGTTTAAAATTAGTAATTAGTTAATTAATAAGTTAAATAATTTAGGTTTGGTTAATCAAAGTTTAGAATTTAATTTAGTTAATCATTAGTTTTATTTTCAGTTGATTAATTAGTTTAAATAATTTAGTTAATTTAGTTGATAATTTAGATAAATTAGGATAATTAAATTAGTTTTTAAAATTAAGTCTTGCTATTTAAATTCATAGTTATTAATCAACATCAATCAAATCCCCCATATTTGTATACGTTACTTGTTATTGAACAAACTATTCAAGATTCTGATTGTATGTTCCTCGAGAGATGACTCGAGTCAATTTGCCAACCTACTCGCGACCTCGTTCTCTTGCGGGCAAGCTATTCAACTTTTGACACATTTTTATAAGTAAGCACAAAAAGCTAGAACCAAAATTTTGGCGCCGTTGCCGGGCAACATAGCTAAGGTTTCAAAAATATGTTTGTTCGTTTTATTCTCTTTTAGCCGTCTATTTGTATAATTATTTTCTCAAGTCGATGCGTTTAATTTGCTGTTGTGTTGCCTACTTATGAAAATTTGTCAAAAGATCAATAGCTTGCCCGCAAGAGAACGGGTTCGCGCGTAGTTTTGGCAACTTGACTTGAGTCGTCTCTCGAGGAACATACAATTAGAAATCTCAAATATTTTATTCAAATGCAATTACTTGTACTAAAAGGGGGGGGGGGGGGGGTGGTTATTTGTTTTTATTATCTAGGAATTAAAATGCATGAACCATAATTAAAACTAAGTACTCTACTTCAGCAACTCAAGCATATAAATTAGAGAAATTAATCTAAGAACTTTTGAACAAGATCAACTAGCATAAACGAACAACAATTATCTAAAACGCAATGTAAACAAAATGAATTAACTAAACAAGAATAATAACCAAGCATTAATTAAACTAAGATCACGAACTTAATACCAAAAATATCTAGGGTTCTAAGCATAAAATAATTCAAGAACAATTATTGAAAAGCAGCTACTTAATCGCATGAATTAAACTACGAAAGCAAATAAACGGTTTAGAGTACTTATTAAACTAGAAAGCCCAGTGAATTCTCCAGCTAATCCGGAGAGATTGTGTAGACCTTGCCCAAAAATCAAGTCACGAACCTACGGTTTGAACTTGGAGCTTCGCGATCCTCGAATCTTCGATCTTGATCAATTATTGTTGTATGGGATGTGGATGGTGTTGTTCTCGAACCAAAAGGGTCGAATATTTAAAGTATGGGAGTGAGGTCTCTCTTTTGGGACGGACTTAGAGGGGTTTATATAGTTTTCCCTTAACTTGGAGCATAAGAAACCCTAGAATCCCGATTCTGGGCCACCGCGTCGATGGTGCGTCGACTGACGCGTGCCGGTGCTCGGCGTCACTGCTGCCTGGGTGTGCACGTCGGCTGGGCGGGTGCGTCGACTAACGCGGTCATGGATCGACGCCTCAGAAAGTGGCGTCGACCTTGCGTCAACCAACGCCTCTTTAATCGACGCTTCAGAATGTTGCTTCGACCTTGCGTCGATCGACGCCCCTTCAATCGACGTTTCAGAATGTTGCGTCGACCTTGCGTCGACCGACGCCTCTTCAATCGATGCTTCAGAAAGTTGTGTCGGTAGTGCGTCGGCTGGGCGTCGATCGTCACGTGTCATGGCTCGCGTCGATCGACGCGACAAATAGTCTGTCTTATTTCCTCAATCTTTTTGCTACTCGTTCACTGGAAAGCTCGTTCTCCTATTTTTGAATATCAACTTCATCTAATTTTGTGCTGAACTCTTCCGGTTACTTAGCTGTAAAGTGAAAAATCATAAATAATCACTTATTTGCATCAATCTAGGTCAAATGGCGGTAAAATAAGCTGAGAGTACAAATATACGAATTAAAGCTTAAACTACCCAACTTATACCAAAAAGAATAAGAAAAACAAGCTATAATACTACTAAAAATAAGGACAAATATGTGCTAATCAACTACCCCATGCTTAATTGGTTTGTTCGTCCTCGAACGAACGATAGATTTAAAGTATAGCAAGAAATGAAAATCAGTCAAAGCAATGAGTCGTGTTATGCTACTTAAATAATTTTGAAAATATAGGTACATGCAATGCAACTCCAAACACTCCACCCGTATTTCATTGTCGCTTCAGAATCGAATTCATGCATCCTCACAAAAGGGAAATATATAGGGGTGTACGCTGAAAGCACTCGAGTATTTTCTGCATAGGACGTGTTTATGCTCAAATCATTCAAATACAAGCACAATAAACAAGAACCGAAAATCAATATCTTCTCAATCGCAAATTAAGTGTGTTATCAACAAAGAATCGGAAAAGGTCTTTTCGGGTTGTAATGTAAGGCTCTTTGGACGGGTATGGGATATATAAGTCGTGTGGCTAACTCACGATCTATCGTGATCAATAACTCACCAAACCTATTCTAATTACGAAGCAAAGTGCTTCACCTCGTTCAAAGATAAAGACCTCACTAAACACTCATAACGTAGCCTTTAAACATAGGCTATTTCTCAACTCGTTACTCTAAACCGACTTGAAACTCAAACCAATTAAGCACAATTGAAGCTCCTAAAACGCTTCTTACACAACTCATGCCTTCTAAACATTAGGCTTTATAAAATAAAATAAATAATAAATACAAGCCTTTATTAACACGTAGGCAATGACTAATACAATTCACCATCCTTCTTATTTTCTTTTTATCCCCTTTTTTTTTTTATTGAAGGATGGTGATCCTTTATTACAAAAATTCGATGGTGATCCTTTATTACAAAAATTCATAAATCCCTTATAAAAACTCCAAAAAACTAATAACCAATAAAAATTACTAACTCCTACCCCACGCTTTTAATGGGTTGTAGGGGTCGACTCAAAAATCACTCATGGCTAATTGAAATGGATTATTTGGCTATGATTGTCTCATTCGAAATTTATAGTGGCTAAAAATATATGGATATGGCCGGAATAGGGTTTTTTATGTGCCTTAACCTCATTGTCCAAGTCAACTACACACAGCGGTTTCAAAGAGATCTCAAATCAAAGCTCATTCAAGTACATGCAAAGATGATAAACACTCAGGCTACTCACTGGCTTTTTGCATGAAAAATTTTGAATTGACGCTGCTTTTAAGGTTTTGCGAATCAATTGCATCCAAGTACCATTTTACAATATATAAATAATATTTGAAAATTTTATGCACTTATACACGCTCAAAAGACAAGAACATCAAATCATATATAGCTAACTTCGACAGGCATGCTATACAAACACAATTTAGCGCAAAAATAGAAATCAATCACGTAACAATTTAAAAATTGCACACAATTTTTCAATCATACTCAACCATCCCCCCTATTAAAAACTCGGCAATCATCTGATTGCCATAAATATAAAGAAAAACAATTCAAACAAGGAAAGGGGTAAGAAAACGTCCCTGAAAATTAATGGTCGAGTCTCTTTCATTGAAGTGGCGCAATTTCCCATTGTCTAGAGCCTCGTGATTGGATTTGTCCTCGAACAGAACAACCAAAACGAAAAATAAAAATTAAAATTAAAATAGCAAATAACGTCATCAGCAATAATAAACTCATTAAATCGTTGCCACGGCTCCTCGGCAAATGGCGGAACCAAAGGTTGTTGTTTGAACAAAACGGCCATTGAAAGTCATCGCCTCCACCAAGAGCAGCCGACCGCCGTGCGCAGGCAGTGTCGACGCCGCATCGACGCTTGCGTCAGTCGACGCGACAAGAAGTTTGGCGACAAGTTTTTACCGTTTGTATTCCAGCGATTACCCCCTCTGCTAAATGATTTTTAAAAATAACTGCAATTACCGTTTATAACTGCACAATCTTACAAGAAAAATAAAAACGTCCACGGTGCAAGAAATACGTAAAAGCAAGGGCGTACGAAAAATAAAATTTTATTAATTGCTGAAACAAAACACGTAGACAACCGAATTAAAATTGAAATCGTGATAAAATAAACAGGATAAGGTGGAGACAATTCCATGACTCGATAATGGAAAAATATAAATAGATAGATAGTGGCAAGTCCCAAGAATCTAAGGGGATTTAAAACCCAATCGCTCTAACGCGACGATCTTCTTGCTAGCCTCTTCCAAGCATTGCTCCCAAAATCCTAAATTCCACCCGTTCACCGCGTTTCTTACATTAAAATCCTTTATTTGGGCCTCCAACTCCTCAATTCGCCGTAGGAGCGCGAATCTCTCCTCGCGGATTGCATGGTTACTTCGCAAGAGGGTTATGCCATCCAGTGTCACCTTATCTAATTCGGAATTCGTTTCCTCCATGCGCTTGTCCCTCATATCGATCTCACTTGCAAATTTGGTTGTATCCCATAACATCTCATTGTTTTCTTTAGTCAAGGTGGCAATTGTCTCTCGAGCTTGGAGGAGTGCGTCGCGAAGCTCGTTCTTGGTCATGTCACGCTCATCAAGTACCTCCCTCTGTTGCTCGAGGTCATGCTTAATACCCCTTAAGTCTCTGATGGTGGTCCTTAGTTGAAGGTTCATGTCCCTCAACCCCTCGTTGATCTCCTCTGCCCTTCTCAATTCGCCTTTTAAAGTATCGATTTGGAGGGTTTAGTTAACCTCATCCAATTGATAATCACCAACCAAATCGTTCGACTGCTCGACTTCATCATGCAGCTTGTCCACTTTCTCTTCGTGCACCTCTCTCAACATCCACCTATTCTCGTGGTTTTTGGTGTTTTTTGGAATTGGCCTCATGGTATGGAGAGACKTGGGGAGAAAATATATGCGGTGTATGAAGTGTAGAATACAAGAGAATGATGAAAAAGAGAGTGTAAGGGGGTTTGAATTATATAGAAACCAACAGCTCTTGAAAATAGGAATCCTAGATTGACCCAAATTACAAATAAGGGAAGAGATATTAAGTTTCCTAATCTAATTAGAACTCTATTAACACAAAATATCTTGACCCCATAACCAGCCAAATTTTCGTGTGGAATATTACCCAAAAAAAAAAAACTGATTACCTTATGGAGATATAACTTCCAAAAATCGCAGCCAAAAAATTCCCAAAAATATTTCGCGCAGTCGGTCAGCTCGCGCGTTGATGCCGCGTCGGCGCTGCGTCAGTCGACACGACTGCAGGCTTGCCACCATGTGAATCCTTCACTCTCCGAATGATGAATTAATCTCTTTTTGACCTAAATCCTGTTCAAACACTTACAAGAAGTAGAAAAAAAAAGAAATAACTAAAATAAAAGAAAATCAAAATAAAGAAAATACACTAGCTTGGGTTGCCTCCCAAGAAGCGCATCTTTTAACGTCGTTTGCTTGACGTAATTGTGTCGTGATTAAATTTCCATCGGAGGCGGGTCCACCATAGCCCACACTTCACGATCTTGCTTTGTCATCTCTCCGTCATGGTATAATTTAACGCGATGCCCATTAACTTGAAATGTTGCGTCTCGTTTTTCATCGTAAAGGGTTACAGCTCCAAACTCGTTGATCTCTTTTATCACGAACGGTCCACTCCATTTTGATTTTAGTTTCCCTGTAAAAAGTTTAAATCTCGAGTTAAAGACTAGAGCTAACTTACCTACCTCTAATTTCTTGTTGACGAGTTTCCGATCATGGTAGACTTTGGTCATCTTCTTTTGCCTCCATGCAGCATCATAGGACTCATTCCTTATTTCCTCAAGTTCAGTTAGTTCCAACTTCCTATACTCGCCTGCCTCATCATAATTGATGTTCAGTTTCCGAATTGCCCAACTAGCTAGATGTTCTAGCTCAACGGGAAAATGGCAAGCTTTCCCATAGATTAGGCGAAAAGATCTCATTCCAAGCACCGTCTTGTAGGCTGTTCGGTATGCCCACAGTGCGTCGACAAGTTTGACTGCCCAATCCTTTCGACTCGGCCCGACTATTTTCTCGAGGATGGCCTTAAGTTGACGGTTGCTCGTTTCGACTTGACCAGACGTTTGAGGGTGGTAAGGCGTAGCTACCTTGTGTTGGATCCCATATCTTTTCATCAGTTTTGCAAACGCTTTGTTACAAAAGTGGCTTCCCTCATCACTTATTATCGATTTCGGCACCCCGAATCTACTGAAAATATTTTCTTGGAGGAATTTAAGAACAACTTCTACATTAGCTCTTCGAGTAGGGATTGCTTCCACCAATTTTGATACGTAGTCGACACCAACAAGGATGTACTCGAAATCTCCACTCTTAGGGAAAGGCCCCATAAAGTCTATCCCCCATACATCGAAAATCTCTACCACTTGGTTAGGTACCTGTGGCATTTCATCTTGCTTCCCTATGTTTCCGATTCGTTGGCAGTTGTCGCAAGTTTTGCAATATTCAAACGCATCAGCAAATAAACTCGGCCAATAAAATCTGGCTTGTAACACTTTAAACGTCGTCTTTTGAGCTCCAAAATGCGCTCCATGGTCATGGAAAAATTGGAGAATGCTCCCCATTTCGTCGTTCGGAATGCATCTCCTATTTAGACCATCCTTGCAGCGTTTGAAAACATCGGTATCATCCCAAAAGTAGTCCCTGCATTTACTCAAAAATCTCTTCCGTTCTTGGTAGGATAAATGGTTAGGCACTATTTTGCAAACAAGATAATTCACAATATCAGCGTACCAAGGAGTAATTAATTGTTTAAGATTAAAAACATTCTCATAAGGAAAAAGATAGTTAATCATAAATTTCTCACCCTCATTCTCCTCAATTATCATTCTAGACAAATGATCCGCCACAATATTTTCACAACCTCGTCTATCTTTTATTTCCACATCAAATTCTTGTAGCAACAAAATCCACCTAATAAGGCGTGGCTTACTTTGTGGTTTGGAAAACAAATGGCGTAAAGCAGCATGATCCGTGTGTACAATTACCTTAGCTCCAATTATATACGGTCTAAATTTGTCAAGCGAAAATACGACTGCCAGTAATTCTTTTTCAGTTGTGGTATAATTACGTTGAGCATCGTTTAGCATATAACTAGCATAATAAATGACCCTAAGCAATTTTTCCACACGTTGTCCCAAAACAGACCCCACCGCCTCATTAGAGGCATCGCACATAATTTCAAAGGGTAAGGTCCAGTTGGGAGCAACAACCACAGGGGCAGACGTAAGACTCTCTTTTAATTCATTAAACGCATTCAAACATTCTTCATTAAAAATGAAAGGAGTATCTAAGGTCAATAGTTTACAAAGTGGACGACTTATTTTTGAAAAGTTTTTGATAAAACGTCTATAAAAACCTACATAACTAAGAAAACTACTAATTCCTTTAACATATCAAGGCGGAGGGAGGGTTTCAATTACATCAATTTTTGCCTTATCAACCTCCAGCCCCTTTTTAGAAACAACATGGCCCAGAACAGTGCCACTTTTTATTATAAAATGGGATTTCTCCCAACTCAAAGTTAGATTTTTCTCAATGCATCGTTCTAGAACTCTTGACAAATTAGATAAGCAATTATCAAAAGATGACCCAAAAATCGAGAAATCATCCATAAATACTTCAAGAAAGTCATCAATAAAATCACTAAAAATTGAGAGCATGCACCTTTGAAAAGTCGTTGGTGCGTTGCACAGGCCAAAGGGCATTCTTCGAAAAGCGAATGTGCCAAAGGGGCATGTGAACGTTGTCTTGCTCTGATCTTCCGGAGCGATGGCCACTTGGTAATATCCCGAAAGGCCATCCAGAAAGCAGTAGAATTCGTGTCCTGCAAGATTGTCGAGAAGTTGGTTAATGAACGGTAGAGGAAAATGATCCTTACGAGTGGCCACATTTAACTTCTTATAATCGATGCACATACGCCATCCAGTAGTTATTCGGGTTGGAACTATCTCACCCTTGTTGTTTTCGGCGATGGTGATGCCTCCTTTCTTTGGAACCACATGAATTGGGCTTACCCATTTGTTGTCGGAGATGGCGAAAATGATTCCTTCGTCTTTAAGTTTAATAATTTCTTTCTTAACCACCTCATAAAGCGTTGGTGTCAGTCTCCGTTGACTGTCCCTAACAGGCCTGGCATCGGGTTCCATCTCGATTCTATGCATGCAAGTCACGGGGCTTATTCCTTTGATGTCGCTGATGCTCCATCCTATTGCCTCCTTGTGGTTACTTAACACTGCAACTAATTCTTTCTCCTCGTGTTCCGACAAGGCTGAATATATGATGACTGGTTTCGTTTCGTTGGGCTCGAGGAAAACA
This sequence comes from Phtheirospermum japonicum, assembly GCA_014905375.1. NCBI lineage: Eukaryota > Viridiplantae > Streptophyta > Magnoliopsida > Lamiales > Orobanchaceae > Phtheirospermum > Phtheirospermum japonicum. The sequence continues at coordinate 20,628 of BMAC01001516.1, forward strand.
TACTTCAAGTGGCTCGGTAGCGGCTTTAACTCCACCTTTGGACCAAGTTCGGGTGCAGTGGCTATTTCACACAATTCTTCATCAAAATCGTCAAACTTTTCATGGTCTTCATCGATCTCATTCAAATCTATCTCTAACATCTCGGCCACCTAGTTCAAAAACTTTGTGTCGTCCCCGACGCTTAACTCATCTAGAACAGTGATCCCCTTAAGCTCGTGAACACAGGAGGCAATCGGGTCAACAAACGAGAAATCTTTATTCATGTATGGCAAAGGAGTGTTGGGGATATCTTTCAACGAAAATGTGATTATCTCGCCCATCACGGATAAGGTCATCCTCCCTTTGTGTACGTCAATTAGTGTACGAGAAGTGGACATAAATGGTCGACCAAGCAAAATAGTATGTTCAGTGCCCTCTTTCGGAACCTCGCCGACATCCAGTATGACGAAATCGACTGGAATCAAAAGCTCGCCAACTTGAACTAAAACATCCTCGACTATGCCAAGTGGTTGTCTAATTGATCGGTCCGCCAATTGTAGCCGCATCGTTGTTGGTCTCATTGTCCCCAAATCGAACTCCTTATAAAGGGAATAAGGCATCAAATTGATTCCTGCTCCAAGGTCAAGCATGCCTCGTGCTGTCTGTCCATTTCCCAAGGTGATGGTTATGCAGAAACTTCCGGGGTCTCTCTCCTTTTTGGGTAGTGGCCCCTTGCATATGGTGCTTACCTCCTTGGTTAATTTAACTTGCTGAAGTGTCTCCAGACGCCGTTCCCTCGCGACTAACTCCTTGAAAAATTTCATGTATGCGGGCATCGTCTTGATTACGTCTAACAGAGAGAGATTAATGTTGACGTTCTTGAGTAGATTGTAAAGTTCCATGAACTTTTTATTCTCTTTGGCTGGGCGTAGGTGACTTGGGAAGGGAACCTTGTCTCGAATAGTGGATGGCAAAGCCTTCGGTTGCTGAGTCGGAGACTTGGTGGGATCGTCATTTGTTAAAGGAGTGGGTACTTGATTCGGGGGCTTCCTTTTTAACGACCCAGGAATGTAAGGATTTGGTGACTTATGCATTTGGTCAACTGGTTTAGGGTCATTGTTCGTAGGCAGCCCCTCATTTGCAATATTAGTGTTCTCTTCGTTCTCTTCATCGACTCCATTATCTATCGTCTTCCCACTTCATAAAATATGAATCGCGGAAGCTTGCTCGGGTTGGCTCGGAAACCTCCTTTTTTCATTGTCATGTTTGGCCATGAATGTCGCCATTTGGCCCATCATTATCTCTAAGTTCTTCACGCTCTTAGATAGGTCATCCTAGACCTCTGCTTGCTTATTTACTTGTGTGGTCAGATTTGCCAGTCCGTCCTTGTTTCTGATTGTTTCGGTGACTTGGTTCTGTTACCAAATTAGCAGCTGATCGTTCGGCTATATAGGAGTAGGTGTCGGCCCGGCTGGTAGTGATTTGCTCGGTGGTGGCGGTGTTGATTTAGTTTGTGCTGGGGCGGAATGTGGATTTTCAGGGCCCCATTTAAAGTAAGGAGAGTTACGATTTGCATTGAATTTGGGGTTTGTCTGAGGCCTTGCTCATAGGTTGGAAGATTCTATGTTGC
>BMAC01001516.1:22719-34468 GCA_014905375.1 Phtheirospermum japonicum
TCACAAATAAAATCAGTCGTGGCAGGACGATTCACTTGTGGATGAGTGAGGTGGTCTCACTTGATTTGAACGATGAACGTTGTCGATGAATGGTGCAAGTTCGAGCCTAAGCGATCTACGACCTTGCATGAACTTAACAGCAAATTAAACGTATCGACTAGAGAAAATAATTATACAAATAAACGGCTAAATCAAAATAAAAATAAAAAGAAATGAACAAACATAATTTTTTAAAAACCTTTGTATATTCCCCGGCAACGGCGGCCAAAATTTTGATTCAAGCTTTTGTGTTGCCTACTTATGAAAATTTGTCAAAAGATCAATAGCTTGCCCGCAAGAGAATGGGGTCGCGCGTAGTTTTTGTCAACTTGACTCGAGTCGTCTCTCGAGGAACATACAATCAGAAATCTCAACTATTTTATTCAAATGCAATTACTTGTACTAAAAGGGGGGGGGGGGGGGGGGGTTGATTGTTTTTATTATCTAGGAATTAAAATGCATGAACCATAATTAAAACTAAGTACTCTACTTCAGCAACTCAAGCATATAAACTAGAGAAATTAATCTAAGAACTTTTGAACAAGATCAACTAGCATAAACGAACAACAATTATCTAAAATGCAATTTAAACGAAACGAATTAACTAAACAAGAATAATAACCAAGCATTAATTAAACTAAGATCACGAACTTAATACCAAAAGTATCTAGGGTTCTAAGCATAAAATAATTCAAGAACAATTATTGAAAAGAAGCTACTTAATCGCATGAATTAAACTACGAAAGCAAATAAACGGTTTAGAGTACTTATTAAACTAGAAAGTGCAGTGAATTCTCCAGCTAATCCGGAGAGATTGTCTAGACCTTGCCCGAAAATCAAGTCACGAACCTACGGTTGGAACTTGGAGCTTCGCGATCCTCGAATCTTCGATCTTGATCAATTATTATTTTATGGGATGTGGATGGTGTTTTTCTCGAACCAAAAGGGTCGAATATTCAAAGTATGGGAGTGAGGTCTCTCTTTTGGGACGGACTTAGAGGGTTTTATATAGTTTTCCCTTAACTTGGAGCATAAGAAACCCTAAAATCCCGATTCTGGGCCGCCGCGTCGACGGTGCATCGATGTTGCGTCGACTGACGCGTGCCGGTGCTCGCCGTCGCTGCTGCCTGGGTGTGCGCGTCGGCTGGGTGGGCGTCGACTGACGCGGTCATGGATCGACGCCTCAGAAAGTGGCGTCGACCTTGCGTCGACTGACGCCTCTTCAATCGACGCTTCAGAATGTTGTGTCGACCTTGCGTCGACCGACGCCCCTTTAATCGACGCTTTAGAATGTTGCGTCGACCTTGCGTCGAACGACGCCTCTTCAATCGACGCTTCAGAAAGTTGTGTCGGCAGTGCGTCGACTGGGCATCGATCGTCGCGTGTCATGGCTCGCGTCGATGGAGCGTCGACGCTCGCGTCGATCGACGCGATAGACAGTCCGTCTTATTTCCTCAATCTTTTTGCTAATCGTTCATCAGAAAGCTCGTTCTCCTATTCTTGAACATCAACTTCATCTAATTTTGTGCTGAACTCTTCCGGTTACTTAGCTGTAATGTGAAAAATCACAAATAATCACTTATTTGCATCAATCTAGATCAAAAAGCGGTAAAATAAGCTAATAGTACAAATATACGAATTAGAGCTTAAAATACCCAACTTATACCAAAAAGAATAAGAAAAACAAGTTATAATATTACTAAAAATAAGGACAAATATGTGCAAATCAAGTGTATGCAAGGTCGTAGATTACTTAGACTTGAACTTGCACCATTCATCAACAATATTCATCGTTCCAATCAAGCAAGACCACCGCACATATCAGAAAGTGAATCTTCAGCCACGACTGATTTCATGTGTGATCCAGTTCCGGAAACGATGTTGCGGCTGGACAACCCTGCCCACAACAACGAGGACGATTGACCACCGAGGAACCCACCTATATGACAAGGAAACGAGTACGGAAGTGAACTGATTTACCCCAACGGACCGGTACAACCTCAAGAGTATTGGGAAAATATTCAGGGGAACATGATGGATCAAAATGAAGAGTGAGTAAGAGGAATTAGAAATCGCCACCACCACATTCCGGACGAATATTCTGAGAGATCTTACCATAGCAACGAGCGGATTAACGACTGGCTCGCAAACGACAACTACGATGAGAGGAACGAGTACGATAGAAACTACGTAAGGCTAAATAATCAAGAAAGACGGGGAGCACGCGAGCCAAGACAAAGAGAATTCACGACTCCTTAAGTGGGTCCCTATAGTTTTGCCATTTTGTTGGGTAGGACTGCAAGAGACTTTGAGTTAAAACCTCATATCATCAACAACATCCCGACATTTGATGGCCTCGCCAACGAAGATCCATTGACTTTCCTAAAGGAGTTTTACGCCGAAGTTAGTAGGATTCCATCTCCGGGACTTCATCACGAAGACCTTAAAATGGTGTGCTTTCCTAGCTGCATGAAGGACAAAGCCAAATCTTGGATACTTTCACTAGAACCGAGATCTCTGATCAACTGGCCCATGGTTAGCGACAAATTCATTAATCAGTATTACTCAGCTCAGACGACGGGCCACATAAGGAGACAAGTAGCCAATTTTGTCCATCAAGACGGGGAGATGCTTCACGAAGCATGGGAACATTTTAAATCTCTATTGCAAGCTTGCCTACATCATCACAACTCTCCGGGGATGGTAAATCAACTTTTCTACGAAGGGCTTTTGGATTCTGATAAAAATAACGTAGAAGTGACTGCTGGAGGAGATTTTGGATACTTGACAGCAACTGAGGCGAAACAATTATTTGAGAAGATGAGCGAGAAGTCAAGGCAAACAAGCTCTCGACCACGGAAGATACGAGTTAACGAGGCCACCGAGATTCCAAGCAACGAGACCATCGAGACATGTAACCGCTGTGGAGAGCAAGGGCATTTGGTGGATACGTGCAAAATGGTGTGTTACGACGAAAGTGAAGCCAAGGCATACGCCATCAAAGAACAAATGCGCCACCAAGACATCCCAACTTATGAGCACCGACCATCCACTAAATTTAACGCACAACGAGATTCTCCATATCTTAAATGGGGCCCGGGGAATCCGCACAACACCCCCACGCCAAATGATCAACCACCACCAAACAAACCTTCGACGTCTGGACCAACACCAGCTCCAATACAACCAAGCGATCAATTGCTAATATGGCAGCAAAACCAAGTCACCGAGATAATCAGAAATAGACACGGGCTCGCAAATCTGACTATGCAAGTTAACAAGAAAGGAGAAGTTTTGAATGACCTCTCCAAAAGTGTGAAGAATCTAGAAACGATGATGAGCCAAATGGCAGCATTTATGGCGAAGGTAGAAAATGAGAAAGGAAGATTCCCGAGCCAGCTAGAGCAAGCTTCGGTTGTTCATGTCTTGCGAAGTGGAAAGAAGATAGATAATGGAATCTAAGAGGTGAAAGAAGAAGTCACAAAAATTCTAATTGTGGATTCGCCCACGAATGACGACCCTAAACCAATGGACCAAATGCACAAGTCACCAAATCCTTATATTCCAGGGTCGTTAAAATTGAGTTTTCCAAATCAAGACCCCACTCCCAAAACTGATGACGATTCTACCAAGTCTCCGAGTCAGCAACCAAAGCAGTTAGCACCGCCTATCAGAAACAAGGTTCCTTTCCCGAGTCGACTTCGTCCAGCCAAGGAAAATAAGAAATTCATGGAGCTGTACAATTTATTGAAGAATGTAAATATTAACCTTCCCCTGCTAGAGGTGATAAAGACGATGCCCGCATATGTTAAATTTTCCAAGGAGCTAGCGTCACGAGAGAGGCGCTTGGCAGCAACCCAGCATGTGGCATTAACGAAAGAAATTAGCGTGATAATCAAGAAACCATTGCCGCCCAAGGAAAAGGATCCCAGAAGTTTTTGTATTACTATCTCCCTTGGGAATGGACAAACGGCAAGGGGGATTCTCGATATTGTTGCCGACATTAATTTGATGCATTATTCTTTATTTAGAGAGTTCGATCTTGGGGCATTGAAGCCTACCACTATGCGACTACAATTGGCTGATCGGTTGATTCGGCGACCTTTGGGTATTGTTGAAGATGTTTTTGTGCAGGTTGGTGAGCTGGTTGTCCCTGTTGATTTTGTGATTTTAGATGTTGGGGAAGTACCAAGCGAGAGCAAGGAGCATACCATCTTATTAGGATGTCCATTTATGTCAACTACTAATACTTTAATAGCCGTGAACAAAGGAAGGATGACCATGTCCGTCTTGGGAGATTCAGTGATGTTTTCGCTTCGAGACATCCATAACACTCCTTCCCCATTTATGCAAGAGTGTTCATTGGTAGATCTAATCGATTCTTGCGTCCATGAAATCCAAAGCATTAGCACGATTGACAAGCTTGATAATGAGGATGGCGAGGAACGCTTGAGCGGGGAGGATTTAATGGAATTGTTGGGTATTGAATTATGTGATATTGTAGGTGAATTTAATGATGATATGCCCATAGAGGATGACGCACCTAAAAACGAGTCAAAAGTGGAGTTGAGGCCACAACAAGATCATTCGAAGTATGAGTCAAAGAAGGAGACGAAGCCACCGCATGGAAGTTCGAAGAATGTTTCCCTCGACCCTTATAATGATTTAAAACGTGCATGGGACAAGGGCGAGGCGTTTAGCAAGGATTATGTGATGAGGAGGAAGAATTCGAAAAAAGTTTTTGATAAGAGATTTAATGATAAGAAGCTCAAGGTTGGGCAATTAGTGTAATTTAATTCCGAACGTAAATTTGATTCAACCGACTTCAAGGCCAACTGGAGTGGCCCATTTATGATAAAGGAGTTGGATGAGTATGGAGTTGCCACTCTATTCGATGAGCGTGACAAGTCGAATTTCCAAGTCCACAAGCATCGAATAAAGCCTTATCATGAGAATTATATGACGAGTCGAGATAGAAGCAAGAAGGGGTTCGTGGGCCCACCGCGGGCTAGAGATTGATCAAGAAAATTGCGTCGAGCAAGCGACGTTAAATGTTGCGCATCTTGGGAGGCAACCCAAGCGTTCGTTAGTTTTCTATTTCTTTTCTTTAATTTGTCTTTTGACTTTTATTTCGTTTATTTCTATTCAATTGTCGTGGTACATTTATATGTGTTTTGATGTGCAGAAAATACAATAAAATCGCTTATTCTAAACAACTAACGGTTATAGCAGTAGCTCTCTACCGCAAGGCCTTACCGATAGTTCCACTCGAGGCGTTAACGATGATGATCAACCACTAAACCTACCGCTACATGCTACCGCTAGTAGCGTCTGCCGTCTGAATTTTACGAATTTCATTTTCGCCGATCGAGGTCGCAATTCCGACCCAAGTTAGCCGCAGTCCGGCAACATTTTGATGACCTGCAATCCAGCCATTTACGACGTTGAGCCACAACGGCGTTTCGAATCCCAAGGCCGTGCCACCGGGCACTTGCGCGTAGCAATTGATCGCAATCGTAGTTTGTTTTGTTTGTTTGTTTTTAATATATTTTGTTGCAAGGAAAAATCCAATCACAAGGCTCTAGACAACGGGAAATTGCACAACTTCAGTTGGGGAAATTCGACCATCAATTTTCAGGGACGTTTCTCCACTCCTTTCCTCTTTTGATTTGTTTTTCTTTATATTTATGGCAATCAGGGGATTGCTGAGTTTTTAAAAGGGGGGGAAGGTTGAGTATTTGATTGAAAATTGTGTGCAAATTAAAATTTGGTTTTACGTGATTGATCACTATTTCTGCGCCGAATTATGTTTGTATGGCGTGCCTGTCGAAGTTAGCTATAAATGATTTGATGTTTTTGTCTTTTGAGCGTGCATAAGTGCATAAATTTCTCGAAATTTATTATTTATATATATTGTAAAATGGTACTTGGACGTAAACGATTTCGCAACCTTAAAAGTAGCGTCAATTCAAAATTTCTTTTTCATGCAAAAATCCAGTGAGTAGCCTGAGTGATTATCATCTTTGCATGTGCTTGAATAAGTTTCAGTCTTGATATCTCTTTGAAACCGCTGTGTGTTGTTGACTTTGAAAATGAGGTTAAGGCACAAATAAAACCCTATTCCGGCCATATATATATATATATATTTTAGCCACTATAAATTTCGAATGAGCCAATCATAGCCAAATAATCAATTTTCTTTAGCCATGAGTGTTTTTGAGACCCCTACTAACCCATTAAAAGCGTGGGGTAGGAGTTCGTATTTTTATTGGTTATTAGTGTTTTGGAAATTTTATTAAGAATTTACAATTTTTATATTTTTGTAATTAAGGGCCACCATCCGAAAAAAAAAAAAAAATAATCAGGAACCCCATAAAAATAAAAATACTAAGGGGGGAATAAAAGAAAAAAAAGAAAATAAGAAGAATGGTGGATAATGTTGATTAATTGCCTACGCGCTTTATAAAGGCTTGTGTTTATTGTTTATTTTATTATGAAGCCTAATGTTTAGAAGGCAAAAGAGTTGTGTAAGAAGCGTGTTATAAGCTTCAATTGTGTTTAAGTGGTTTGAGCTATAAGTCGGTTTTAGAGTTTCGAGTTGAGAAATAGCCTAAGTTAAAGGCTACGTTATGAGAGATAAGTGAGGTTTTTTATTTTTGAATGAGGTGAAGCAAATTGCTTTGTGATTAGAATAGTTTGGTGAGTTATTTAGCCACACGACTTATATATTTTATACCCGTCCAAAGAGCCTTACATTACAACCCGTAAAGACCTTTTCCGATTCTTAGTTTTGACAACACACTTAATTTGCGATTGAAAAGAGATTGGTTTTCCGTGCTTATTTATTGTGCATGTATTTGTATGATTTGAGCGTATACACGTCCTATGCAGCAATGCTTGAGTGCCTTTGAGCGAACACCCAAATATATATTTCCCTTTTTGTGAGGATGCATGAATTTTATTTTGGAGTGGCAATGTAATAAGGGTGGAGTGTTTGATGTTGCGTTACTTGTATCTATATTTTCAAAATTATGTATGTATCATAGCACGACTCATTGCTTGATCTTATTTTCTTTCTTGTTATACTTTGAATTTATCGTTCGTTCGAGGACGAACAAACCAATTAAGCGTGGGGTAGTTGATTAACAAGTATTTGTGGTTATTTTTAGTAGTATTTTAGTTTCTTTTCATTAGTGTTTTTGGTATAAGTTGGACCATTTAAGCTTAATTTCGTATATTTGGACTTCCAACTTATTTTACCGTGTTTTGCTCTAGATTGATGCAAATAAGTGATTATTTGTTGTTTTTCACTTTATAGCTAAGTAACCGGAAGAGTTCAGCACATAAAAGATGAATTATGATGATCGAGAGGCAAAGATCGAGCTTTCCGGTGAAGAAGTAAAAAGAAATTGAAGCTGCCACACTTTCTAGAAGGGTTATGCTGCTGGAACCGTTGTCGTTGAAGCTAACGGTTACACTTAGCGGTCACTCCAACCGTTAGCTGTTACCGCTAACCCTTAACGGTTACTGACAACCGATGTAAACGATCAGAGTGCTGAATTCAAGAGCTAACGGTAACTTTCTATAACGGTTGCCTTATAACCGTTGTCGTCAGCCCGAAATGCAAAATAAAAATAGCAGTTAACGATTACTGCTAACGGTTACTATAACAGTTAGCTGTAACCGTTAACGGAGCCCAGATTCGGCAGAAACAAGCTTGCGGCCCAAGTTACGAAAATCTTATAAATACCACCCTTTAATCCGAATTCCAGACGTACTTTCAACCCTAAAAACTTACCATAAACATAATCATAGGGTTGGGAGACGGGAAACAAAAAAAAAAACGTGAGGATCGAAGTGCGACCAAGAATCGACGACAAAGAAGGTATCGAGCCGTTCGACGTCGATCAACCGTAGAAGCTCGCTCCGCTGCGTTTACTCTTCAGAATAGCCGAAGTACTTTCAGTTCCAGTAGCTATAGCAAGGAATCTGAACCTTTTAATTAGTTTTCTTAGTTTCAATTACTCATTTTCAAGTTTTGATAATAGTTAGTTTATGTTCGTATCGTTTGGATTCGCTGAACGTATTTAGTTTATTAATCTCAGTTTATTTTCAGTTTTTCATGCTTATTATTAGATGGTTGATGTTCTGTTTAGTTGAAGTTCATTCATGCATTGAATATTCACAGATTTTATAGTTAACCGTTATAAGATTCTGTTAACCGTTACTGTTAACCATTAGTCAAACAGTTAGCAGTAACAGTTAGCTGTTAGAAATTATAACCGTTAGTAATTAAATTAGTTTGTTAATTTTAAGTTATTTTTAGTTGCTGCAATTATGTTTGATACCTCAGTTAATATCAGTTTTTGAATTTCAGTTTCTTAGTTTAAAATTAGTAATTAGTTAATTAATAAGTTAAATAATTTAGGTTTAGTTAATTAAAGTTTAGAATTTAATTTAGTTAATCATTGGTTTTATTTTTAGTTGGTTAATTAGTTTAAATAATTTAGTTRATTTAGTTGATAATTTAGATAAATTAGGATAATTAAATTAGTTTTTAAAATTAAGTCTTGCTATTTAAATTCGTAGTTATTAATCAACACCAATCAAATCCCCCATATTTGTATACGTTACTTGTTATTGAACAAACTATTCAAGATTCCGATTGTATGTTCCTCAAGAGACGACTCGAGTCAATTTGCCAACCTACGCGCGATCCCATTTTCTTGCGGGCAAGCTATTGAACTTTAGACACATTTTTATAAGTAGGCACAAAAATCTTGAATCAGAAACAAGCATCAATTATGAAAGGGGAAAATACAACAATGTGATTTCTAACAAAGACACAAAAACAACAAGGACTGGAAGAGACAACAACATTAGGGGTCAAGGTAGCATAGAATTCATAAAGTAGTTGACCAAAAAATCCAGAAATACCCGTGACATGAGACTCGAGACCCAGATTCCTAATTAAAGGAAAATTATCTACTACCTCAATGGTGCCCACCTTGATGTTGCGCTCGGGATGAAATTCCATTTTGGGAAACTCCTGGAATCGGTTCTCAGTCTCAAGTAGTAAAATTGAATGGAGTATGCATCACCTATAAAGTTGTCTTCTCTACAGAGGCGTCACCAACAAGATCGACCAGAGAAGAGGCAGAGGTGGCAGATACCTTCTTCTTTTAGGATTTGCGGGAGGAGCATCTGGCCGGAGTAGGGACTACGACATGCACAACCCCAGACTGAGAAGGAGTTTTCGCAACCAAAGATATGGAAGCACGCGAGCTTACAAAGTTAAGGGAACTCAACAGACTAGAGGGTTTGGACTCTATTGGGGGAACAGGAGAATGAGATTTCTCCCCATGAGGAGAATGGATACACTACAAGAAAACTGAAAATTAGAGCCGGGTATTTAGAGACAGATACCTTTCGTTACTAATTGTGACATAATAGCAACGGAATAGCAACAGCTTCTTTCACTATTTTTTTAAATTATTATTTTTAATTACTTTAGCAACATAATAAATATATGTCTCTAATTAGCAACGGAAGTATAATATGTCTCTAATTAACGACCGATAAATCAGTTGGTAAAGTATTTCCCCACTTTTCATTTTTTATTTATCAACTTTAGAGATGGAATATGTATCCGTCTCTAATTATTTCCCTCAAATGAATAGACAGAGAGTCATATGCCCCGATCGGCATTTTGATTGAACATAAAACACAAAGAGAGCTTGAGAAAATGAATCAGAGGCATCTCTCTAGTCTCAATCCCGCCGGCCGATTTTTTCATTTTCCGTTGATTTTTCATCGTAGCTTCCCACTCGCGCATTGGATTCGAGTTCTTCACCTCTCTTCCCTAATTACAGTTAGAAAATAAACCCCCAATAATTTCGCGACCCTTGAATTCGTCACCACCGCCATTTGGTTTCATTATCGGTAATCTTTATGTCACTCTCTCTATTTCTATTTCTGCATTACATTGGATACATGCCTTTTTTTATTTTTTTTTCCTTCTTACACTCGAATTTGCTTCAGTATCTGTGTTTCATAACCCAAATAGTACACTCTTGGTTGCTGATGAAATGCCCTAGCTAACTTAAGTTCTTTTTTCTTCAAATCTCATGAAAAGCAATTTGACAGAGTAATTGTAGATATTAAGAAAATGGTATGTTATTATTTATTTATTTATTTTTCAGCAAGTTGAATTGTTCTCTTCAATTGTGGCTGCTGCAGGAACAAAGTTATTATTCCCATCCTTTTGTATTTTTTCACTGTTTTGGCACAATAAAGTTTAATATATGAATTTAAATGTTTATTTAATCTAGGTAGATCATGCTCTAGAAACACTGAGGACAAAATAAGTATTTTGTTGGAATAATTACAATAATCCGAGCACAAAACTGGAAAAAGAAATCGAAAAACAGAAAATAAATAAATAATTCAAGTCGAGTCGAGATTTAGTCTCTGTCCGCAAGACGAAATAGCCCCGGTAGTGCCCTTCGGTTTTGGCTATTCGTCTCCAAAGATGAAACGACTTCGTCTCTGGTATTACAGCACCGTAAATACCAGAGCTCCGGCGAACTGGAAAAAACGAACTGAGCTATGAAAATGATATGCTGAATATGAGTATGTATGTTGTTCCAGGTGTTCAGGTGTTTTTATGCGTAAGAAAAGTAGCTGGGAATGCAGGAGTCTCACCCTTATATAGGGGTTCAAATTAGGGTTACAGCAGCTGCCAATTAAGACGAACTTAATGGCGTTCAAACAGTCAATTATATCAGACATGAACCTGGACGAGTTCAGCGTGCAGATACGTCTGTTGTTTGAAATTCAAAAGTTGAAAACGTCTGACTGGTCAAGAGCCAGCCGTTACGTAACGGCCAGGTGCGTGAAGGTTCAAAAAGGTAACCAGGGTTGAGCCAGAACCCGAACCCCACACGGACCAACTCAATCGGACCACCCAATTCGGACCAATTGCCCAAGACCCAAGTCCCAAGTCCCAAGTCCCAGGCCCAGGACCAGGCCCAGGGCCCAGGACCCAGGACCCAGGACCGAGGTTCGAGGTCCGGGACCGGGCTCGGATCCGCTCGGCTCCGCCTTCGGCTACGCCGAAGGCGGACTGGCGAACCCAAGTCCAAGAGCCCGCGTGAACTTCGTTTACACAAAGCCCACAACACTCCCTGGCCCACTTGATGTACATTAAAGAAATGTAATCATTTCTAAACTCTCTTCCACATTGACTAACATTCAATGTGGGATAACCGATAAAGCATTAAAGCAAACCGTTCAACTTTCAAGCATCATTTTTCACTCACCAATAAATGGATTTGAGAAATTCAAAATGCTACGATTATCTACACGACACGTAGAATAATCCTATACAATTCATTAACATGAATTATCGCTGTACCATTTAATTAGAATTAATCCAATTTACAACAATCCCCCACATGAGTGAGAAACTCCAAAAATGAAATGCATGAATGCAAATACGTAGCTCAGTCCTTAAGAGACAATAGAGAATAGGGATAGGTGGCTTGTGGCCTTGAACCCTCCTTAGTTAATACTACCGAGCATACCGGCGGATTAGTGAACATAATTCTTGAACTATTCCCCTTTGTGTATACTAAACAATAGTACCAACCCACTAAGGTCTTAATATTCTTCCGTTCTCACGTTTGTGTCCGTTTCTGGCCATGGACAA
>BMAC01001517.1:4331-36710 GCA_014905375.1 Phtheirospermum japonicum
TATATATATTAGATTCAATGAGTCTGTAGGACTAAATCTCAGCCATTCACTAGGTTTAGATCTGATATGTATAAATTGGATGAAGGATGGTTGACTAATAAACATATAACGTGTATTATTGTATACTTGTACTACTAACCGTGCATCATCGGATATGTAAATGTGCATTAACAAATAATTAATTGTGTAATAAAACTGTTGAGAATTGGCTAGGAGAAACATGTCATATAATGCAAACACCATTTTCATTCTAATAATGCATCAATGTACTTCTAAATGTGCAATAACATGCGTCTAAATGTGCAGTGAATTTCTATTTTTTATTATTTGATTTTTCGTAATAATTTCAATTAGAGTTTTTAAATGTACAAATTTTTTGGGAAAAATGGTATGGGTATTGTTCCTTAGGTCATAAAGAAATAATATGGTGTAATTTATTTTGGTAATATTTATATTTCTTGAGATTTTTAGAGAGATTTGAATAGAAGAGAAATATTAATTGAGGAGATAAATAAATGTAAATGATGTAATTATTTTAGTTAGTAATATTAATATTCATTTAAATATTAATTGGTGCATATTTAAAAACTTATTGATGCACATTCAGAAATACAAAGATTTATTTGTCACCCAAACCAATTTATATCAATTGGATCTAATGTATTGGATGATTGTGATTTGGCCTGACTCATTATAAGAAGAAGACACATTAGATCCACTCCCTAGAAAACTTCTATATGAAGCTTTATTGAAAATTAACTTTTTGACTCAAAAAGTCCATCCCACAAAGATAGTCCAGTATTCCATTTTTGTCCTTCCCAAAAAGATAGTCTAGTTACTATATTTAACATATCATTAATTTTTCATTTCCACACATACCCTTAATTAATATTCTTGAAATACTAGTTTTCAACATGGTAAATTGAAAATTGATGATTACAGTGTAAAATCTTACAATTCCAATAACAAATATACTAATTCCAATATGATTTCTACAAACATTGATTGACATTAATAAACTCAATAAGGATATAATTGGAAAATACCAACTAAATTAATGACTTAACTATATAAACTACTCATTTCTTAATTTGTGTGAAATCAACCGCAGGACTATTATTTTGGGACGGGGGAGTAATTTTAACTTCTATTTACAAAACAACTAAATTAGAGAATTTGATTAGTCAACTTCTAAATTAGTGTCAAACCTCTCATTTCCAAACATCCGCATGATTGAAACTTAAAAGAATATACATACAAAGTATATACAATAATAATAAATGAAGAATTCCTAAAAGACAAGGAGAAAACTATAAGCAATGATAACCAAAAAAAGTTTTCGTACATATGTAAAAGTTTATAATCCATAAAAATCTTTACATGGATATACACTATTTTGGATTTAATAGTAATAAATTAATTACACAATTACAAATATAACCTTGTTTCTAGAATTAAAAAATATATTTTTATTTATTTTTTATATTATAAAAAAATAAAAATAAAACTAAATAATATTAATATGAACCACAATTATTTTTTCATTTACATCATATCTCTAAACATTCTTAAAACCTTTGGAATCAAGAAATTTGTTTTTTTATTATCGATACACAATTGGAGCACCTTTACCCCTTTCTCAAAGCCATGAATGCCCGCCCGAAACTGCCGCAGGATGTTGCTAAATGCGAAAGATTGGAGCACTACACTTGTGAAGAACATACTGTAAGCTTTATTCTTAAACTTGGTTTGTTTATATTTTTTTTGAAATTCTTTCTTTTTCTCCTCCTTGGTGGTGGTTGGATATTTTTTTCCGGCTAATTAGTGTGTTTTTTTTTTTAAAGGAAATAACATAATTTACAATTGTTGACGTCCAAAAAAGAAATAGTGGACTATATATTTGGGAGGATGAAGTACTTGCTTTAGTTCATTACTATAAAATCCCATATATATGTGTGTGTATATATATATATATATCCTTTCTTATATTGTAAAATGACCTTTCACATATAATCCAAGTTGGGGATATGCCTTAATCCCTCACACGCGTTTCGTTAAAAAAAGAAAGAAAAAAAAAAGAAAGAAAAAGCTTAGATAGCGGTGTAATTTGACCTGGTAATTTTGTTTTCTTATCCTTGGTGGTTTTTAAGTTTTCTTTTCATGCGAATTTTTTGTTTGCCAATTAATTAGTGTTCACTTTGAGATATGTTTCATTGGGGATTCTGGATTCACTTATAGAAGGGTATAATTTTGGCTGGATTTATTGTCCCTTTTCTTTTGTTGGGTACCATTTCAAAAATTATAAGGCATTTTCATTGATTCTTATGATTTTTCATAGCAATAAACAGGCGATTTTGAGGTATTGAAGTAGATAGTAAATTCAACTAACTCTACACTACAAGAAGATGCTTGAATGTTGTTGTTGTTGTTAATTATCGCTCTTAACAAGTACTAAAATAGCAACAATAAATAGTTTTTAAGTGGCAATTTCTTGGAGAAATGGTAGTATGCATGTGTTGAATTTGAGTCTATTGTTATTTGTCTTGTCAAATGCCCAATCAGAGATCTTTCCCTTAATCTGCTACTCCGTTGAAATTCTGAACCCAGAACTTGTTAAAGGTCACTGAACCTCAAGATGTTATTATTGAATTTAATTTAATTTAATTATTTAATGTTCAAGAAATTTTGGCATGGTGGTATCTCAAAACCTGGACTTCTAACTTAACTTGCAGGAGGATGAGAAATTCAGAACTTGGGTTTCCTCTATGCTCACAATACTACTGCTATTGATCTTAAGATCAAATTAATGTTAATATTGTTTCCTGATTTATTATATTCTTAGATTAAGAATCAGCATTAATTAATTTGTGATTAAGAGATGTAAATAAGTTTGTTTTCTATAATAATATAAATAGATTTTCAAAATTTCCCACCATTTTTTAATCTTTTAGTGTAATTCAATAATGGTAAAGATTGACTAATGATTAATTAATTGAATCCCCATAATAATAATAGTTACTTTGGGACGCGTTGAATTCACAAAAAATAATGTGAGTGAGATTTTTTAATTTTGGTATATATGAGTTAAAAAGAAATGTATGAAATTTATTTATTATCAAATTTTGATGTTTAGGAAATTTATTTTAATATATGACTAAAATAAAATTCTTCAACTTTTAGATCTGTAATCAAATTTAAAAAAAAAAAATCAACCATGAACAAATTAAAGAAAATAAAAGCATTTAAATGATATGATTAAATTCAGTAACGTGCATGTATATACAATTCTTCAAATCTTACGTCTTATTCGGTTAAGAGTGACCCACAAGATACGTGAGCTTCTTCATAAGAACATGTATGCTCTTTGAAGTTACTCTAGAAAAAACACATCGCTTATGAGTTTCAATCAAACCATGTCACCACTTTTTATTTTTTGATAAATACATATTTTGCATCAATTGGGTCAAAGTGTCAACCTACAACCATCCAGACCCATTTAAGGACACAACGAATCTATGTCTTTAGATACAATACAACAATTGTTAATATCAAAATCTTATATATATTTATTTATTTATTACAAATATCATTTCTACAATATATCAATTATTTAATAACAAAATTATGCATATTTTATTATATCACATTAATTCGTTCATCGCACGTGCAAAAGGACAAGAATAAAAGAAAGAGAAGGCAAGAGGCCAAAGATTTTGACATAGAACACGAGTAAATCGAACACGACCGAAATACATGTATAATTCAAAAGATGTAAAGAAGTAAATTATTATTCTAAAATATATCTATTTTTCAAAATACAAAAATATCCTACAAGACCTAAATAGACTCAAGTACTTAAAATTAAATAATTTCAAGTTTTATTTGCATTTTAGATTATAAAAATGATATATTTGATTTTTAAATTATTAAATGGGTTAGACGGGTTGACCCATAGTTTAACCTGGTCTGACCTATTTATTTTTCGTATTATTCGTGTTCAACATGATTTTGACCTAAGGGAACGGGTATATGCACCCAAAATTTTATTTGTCTACACCATATATAAATTCATAAATATACCCAAATTACCCCTCAAACCCTACCGGAGGATCTTATGCCTTTATCCCAAACCCCAATAACCACTGATCTCCTCGCCTTCAACATCCCAAGCCCCCACCACCACCACACGCCGCTGCCTCCCCGTCTCAGTCCACCGCACTCTCCTCCCCGCCTAACTCCTCCACCGAGTACGACTCGCCAGAGCTCAGCACCCCCGCCTAGTGTGGACCCCGCAGCTCCACAGGCAGTTTGTGGACGTGGTGGCCCACCTGGGGACCAATAACGCTGTCCTCAAGACCATAATGCAGCTCATGAGCGTCGACAGCCTCACCAGGGAGAACGTCGCCAGCCACCTCCAGAAGTACCGCCTCTACCTCAAGCGGATGTAGGGGATCTCCAACGGCGGCCTCGCCGTTGCCGCCACCGCCTCTGACATTGACACCGCCACGGACCACCTCTTCGTCCCCCATCCCACGCGCACTTCTTGCACCCGACAACGAGGTCGACAAATCCCGAGCATTTCCTGCCAGTCGTCCACCCCCATCACCAGATTGGTGATGCCGCCGCTGCCCCACCACCACCAGCAGTTTAGGCATTTCGGGAGCTCGCCCCCGAATGGACAGTTCGAGCATCCCTTTATGAGGTAGCAATCGTCACAGGTACAAAGGATCGGGACGTTGGTCCATGGTAGTAATGGTGCGGTGGTGGTGGAGGTTGAACAAGATAAAGTTAGGGTGTTTAATAAATTTGAAGATAATTTTGGCATTTTAATGAATTTTGTTTGAATTGGGTGAACTAATAAAAAAACGGTGTGAGTATATCCGCGCCCATCTATATGTAATAAATTCTCTATTTATCTCGTCGAAAGTAAGTTTTAATTACATCACCATAAGCAAAACTTAAACTAAAAAAAAATCTCTTCATCAAATTAATAAACAAAACAAGCTTTATATACACCAGACTCAATCCAGTCATACAATTGCTGCACAATGCTACACAAAATACATACTCATACCTCTCAGAACTACTAATCAGTCCTCATCAACTAACTAACCGTAATTAATCCATAAACACAATGATTCAACTTCACCATACTATCCATCTCTCAGAACTACTAATCAGGCCTCATCATCAACTAACTAACCGTAGTTAATCCATAAACACAATGATTCAACTTCACCATACTATCCATCGTATTGTCCTTCAAACACCTCTTTCTCAAAGATAGGAATACATGCATAGTAAGCAAGCTATCCGACCCGGCCTGATGGCTCTTTCCCGCCAACCGTTCCAAACTCAAACTCTCCGCCACCCGGTCCAGCCCGCCGTGCAGCCCGAAGAGCCGAATCATGTTCTTCACGTCGAACACGAATGGCCCGAAGAAGCCCTTCACCAACGCTAAGAAATGGTTCACGTCCTCGGGAATCTTCCTTCGAGTCAGAATCTTAATCAAAAACCCGAAATCATAATGCCCGTGAAAGGTGACCCACATCACCCGCCCATAAAAGGAGCTCGGGCCCAGCCCGGAAGCCCCGAAGAGC
This sequence comes from Phtheirospermum japonicum, assembly GCA_014905375.1. Classification (NCBI taxonomy): domain Eukaryota; kingdom Viridiplantae; phylum Streptophyta; class Magnoliopsida; order Lamiales; family Orobanchaceae; genus Phtheirospermum; species Phtheirospermum japonicum. The sequence continues at coordinate 9,932 of BMAC01001517.1, forward strand.
ATAGCGAAGTGACGAGAGTCGATTCCAATCCGCTTGTTCTTCAAGAAATCGATCCCCTGGCGCTCGAGCAGAGATATAGAATCTGGGTTCTGAAGATCCGATTCGTAATCAAAGTCCCGGAAATTGAACTCCCACACAAACTGCGATCGGGTGCCGAAGGTCGGCAAGTTGCCATCGGCGTCGGATAGTGTCAGGCCGATCTGGATTAGGTTTAGCGCATCTATATTTTTCTTCATTACTCTGTAAAACGACGTCGGAGGGAGGGTGGAGCGGAGGTGGACCGGGACGCCGTCGGGATGGAACACGGTCCCTGGAAACTCGGTATCCATGGAAGCAAACGGGAAACGGGATAAGGACTGTCGAATGAGCTTGAACTCCGGCACGAGATTGTGCTCATACACTTCGCGAACCACAATGGACGCCATCAACCCTTCTCCTTTTCTTTTCTTTTTTCTTTTCTTTTTTCTTTGTTTCTGCAGATTAACTTTTTTATTTTTTCTATTTCCTTAGTTTCTGCAAATTGACCTGAATATATAGCTCAGATTACCTTTTCGAATTAGGAGATATCTAATAAGGTAAGTGTGATTTGGGCAGATTGACCTAGCTCAGCGGTTGGGTTAGTTACCTTTTCGAATTAGGAGATATCTAATAAGGTAAGTGTAATTAAATACTCTCTTTTATTTGACGCGTTTTAGAAAAATAAAATTGTCTCATTATATGTTTCATTTTTAAATTAACAAGAGATAATTAAATGTTATTTTTTTATTACTAATAAGAGTTAAATAACACTCATCTAATTTTACACACTTCTTCATTGATTCATATATTCCGGTCCTTCTAATTTAAAAAAAATAAAATTATTTGATATATATAATTATAATATGAAACATCATTATTAATTATGTGAAATACCATATCATGACAAATAGGGACCAGTACAAAAAAGTTTTTTAAAAAATACATTCTATACACTAGAATATTGTAAAACTCATTTTAAAATATTCATTTTTTTTATTAAGAGTGTGGATATATGTACCCAAAATGTTATTAGTTGACCCCGATTGATAACAACACCCCAAAGATTTTTAAAATACAATTGTTATTTACTAAATCAACCTCACAAACACCCTATTTTACCCTCATATAATACAATAAACAATATAATAATAAAAATAAAATAAAAAGAATAATAATAAAATAGTAGTAAACCAAAAGGAAAAGAAACGCATAGGTAGGGGTGTAAATGAGTCAAACAGTTCGTGAGCTATTCGCTACCCGACTCGATAAAAGCTCGCTCAAGCTCGTTTAAAAAGTCTCGTTTCATAAATGAGCAAACTCTAGATTCATGGTATTCGGCTCGTTAGCTCGTGAGCGGGTTAGTGAGTTTTAGAGTGAGTTCGTTATTAAACTCGTATAAATTAAACTAATAATCTAGTTTTAATTATAATTTTTATACTTGTTCATATGAAAAATATAGAATTATATATATAAACTTATTTGGTTACGTATCTTAATAGGTGTATTATATACTTTAAAAAATATTTTATTTTATTTTTATAATAAAGTAAAGAATAATTTAATTAATAATTAATATATTTTGAGTTCATTTATGCTCGATTAAACTCGAAAAAGCTCGCGAGTCATCGATATGTTCGTTAAAAAAAGCTCGAGTTCGATAATAAACGAGCAAGTTTAAACTCTCTAAACTCGACTCGTCTCGACTCGTTTACAGCCCTACCCATAGGGAGAGGGAGCTTCTCGACGTGGGCGGAGGCGAAGTAGAGGGTGGCAGAGGGGTGGGGAGCGAGGACATCAGCTTTTCCGGTGGGGGTGAGGTGGGGGGAGACGGTGGTGGAGACAAGGGTTTCGCGGAGGTAGGCCGCGGATGGCTGTATAGGGAGAGGGTGGGTAGTGGGGGATGGCGGCGGAGATGAGGCAGGGCCTGCTGGGGGGCGACGTAGAGGCTGAGGAATTGGAGCGGGCGGGCGGCGATGGGAGGCGTCGATGTGGGGTGGGGGGCCTAGGGTTAGTTCACGGACATCCTGCGATAGATGTTGTACTCTTTCTATCATTTGAATGAGAACTTCTCTGAATTTTATACCGATTTTCGTTAAGACTCCAAAAGTTCTTGTTGTTACAAACTACAAAGTCTAGTGAGCTTTATGCAAGAATTCGTTGACACAAATTGAATTACAAAATTTAGTTGTTTTTCGTCTTCTTTGATTGTGTTCTAATTTTCTCTTCTCTCTTTGTTTCTGCAGAGAAGTTTCTGTTTGAATTGGTTATATCCTCGCGCTTAGCTCGAAATATGTTTTTGTTTTTATAAAAATATAATATATATATATATATATATATATATATATATATATATAAATTTTTTTTTAATTTAATTATTTATCATGATAAGGTTATTTTAATTTTTTCATTTATAATTATTTTTGTCTAAAATATTTTGGGGTCAACTAATAGTATTTTGGGGTGCGTATATCCATGCCCTTTTATAAAATATATTGTAATTACATTTTAGAATATATATCATAAATACATTCTTGTATATTCAATTATTATTTAGTATTGCCAAGTACGTTCTAGTATAATCAATTGTTTAGAACATATATTGAAAATACATTTTGGAATGTAATAATTTTTTAATTGTAATGGAATGAAAAAAATATATATCGTTCAGTTTTGCTCTAAAAATAACCTCATCTCCAAAACACTCTCTCCATCTCCACCGCTCTCCATTCTTTGCTTTTGACACTGCCTCGCCTCCCCATCAATCTGGACATCCAACGCGTATAACATGGACAGAGACTACACGACAGTGCACCTGCATAAGCAGAACCGGAGCAATTTCCAGCGCTTCGTGTGAACGGCTCCGATCTGTGCGATTTCGGGGCCGTAGTGAGGGTTTTGGGCCGGCCGACGAGGTGGTCCGCACGAAGCTCGTCTGACTGTTCTACTTTGTCGGTGTCGGAGGTGCGTATTATAAACTCTCTAAAATCGTCTCTCTCTAGGAAATCGGCAATTGTCGCATCAAGTAGTCCATAAAATAGCTAAAATATCAATTAACAACGAGTGAATCATTGTTTCTAAAGATTCCAACCCATAACCACTGATCATATTATCGATACCCTTGATCGTTTCCAATTATTTGCACAACCAATGACCACAATGTTATGACAGTCACATCAATTCAAACGCCAAAGGAAGTAGTTAAATAATCGTTAATCACCCATCTGTAGTTTGAAGAAAGTATCTTGAGTCTTGAAAATGTAGAGGTTCATTGCCCCAGGATGTCCAGCCTGCTATCATCTCCCTAGAAAACAGTTCGATGCAGCGGGCAGGTTTGAGCCCTGGCACATAGTCCAGCAATAACTCTGTAGAACAGGAAAAAAATAAAAGAATTAGACTCATTGTATACTACACCCAACTTATACATAGAGGAATTAAGTAAGTTCACTAAAATTACCCCTAATGTTTAGCATAATCACAGAAAACTCCAGTTATCTTTTAAAATGACCCCCCGTCCCTTAAAGTATTACAACCATCACTTTGAAGTTTGTATTTTCTTGTTAAATTCCCCCTTATTGAGCCTACAATTTGTAAAATAAAAACAAGTATTTGAGGGTATTTGTTGTAATTAGGCTAAACCTCGGAAGTAGGCTTTGTAATTATCCCTAAAAATCAACCAAACCCACAAAGTTGGGAAAAAATACCTCCAATGGGAGGTTTCCTCGAATAATCTCCAGGAACACTGATGACGACTTGATTATCCGGAATATGTTTCAAACCGAGCAACTGTTCAGGATTCATTTCCTACATGGGAAATGGTCATCGTCGATGATACATAGAACGATAGTAGATTATCGACTGAAAACTGATTAGCAGTGGAGTGACACTCACCTTCCCATGACTAAAACCGAGAAGAAGGCACTCATACGGCCTGTGATGAAAGAGATCGAGTTCACTAATCAAGAAACCATCTGCATTCACCTATCATTGAATAAGGTTAAAATATGTGAAACCGAAGCCACCAACGAGGTTTGCTAATGTTAGGATAAGATAGCAAATACCTTCAGCCAGTAAAGAGTGGCAGCATGCTTGACCCCCCATTTCGGAAATAATTCGTTCTCCACAAAGTTCCGCAATTTTTCCCTATTGGTTACCCATAAGGCTACTAAAGCTCCATCGCTATGGGTAAGTTGCTTTATAGGAAGAGATAAAAAGTACCGATTAGGCAAAGTTCGGTATCTGTAGTTACGGGGTAAGAAAACCCAAAAAAAGAAAAAGAAAGTGTCAAGGCTATTGCCATTGATGCAGGCATTAAATCTGATAGAATATAAATCAAAGGGATTGTTACAAAAAGTACCCTTGAGGTTTGAACAAATTATTAAAAATTAAAATAACAGCAACTTAAAATTACAAAAATGCCCCTAAAGTATTTTTTGATAAATGGTGTGTATATATAAATAAAGAGAGAAAAAAAAGGTACGGATCACAAACCGATCAACCAACCGAAGGGGCCTCATTAAAACATTATAGGGTAAAACCACCCTTGTGGGACAAACTCCTATAAGGAAAGAATACCCCCAAAAGGAAAGTGGACAAAACACTCCTAAAGTTTAATTCAGTATTGAAATAAAGGGGCTAAATGTAAAATTTTTATGATGTGAGGAAGATTTTGAATTTTTGTCATTTTTTTTTTATAATGTGAGGAGGACTTTGATTTTTTATTTTTTTTTTGGGTTATGAAGGGGGTAATTGTAAGACAAGAAAATCTCGAGGATATTATTTGTAATTTTGAAAGTAGTTGTTGTTTTGTAAATTGTAACTAGGTCAATCCTAAAGGGTACTTTTTTGCAATTACCCATAAATCAAATGAACATACTTTAGTTTCTGATGTGCACTGCCGTTCTCCCATGGAGGATCGATCACTATTAGATTGAAGCCAAAATCTGGTTCAGCTGCCAGAGATCAACAATGGAGCTTTTAAGATTATGCATAAATATAGGATATTTTAGAAATATATGCTTAGAAGAATGCCAAATCTGGAAGTCCGAGAAAGCTTCTACTACAAGTTTTCAACAGAAGTGCTAATAGAACACGGTCAAGTAAATGCATGCACTAGAGATTTGGTGAATGTTAATTAATAACTTTCATTTATCAGTACTTAATAGTGAGCGAAATTTACAAGCTTTTTGACAGGGGACTTATTTTGCATCTCTCTAAAGAAGGGTTCAAGCAAATAGACATTTGGATCAAAGATCCTTACCAGAAATCAGGTTGTGAATCTGCTTGAGATCGGACTTTCCTCATGACAAGGTAAACAAATCATTTGGAATGTCAGATTGTAACATAACTCAATGTTGGAATTTAAGAAAAATAAAAATTAAATAACATTCAAACAAAAGTAATCTCATAACTAGAATGCTAAAAAACATGATGAGCACATAAAGTATATTCATATTTACAACTGACATCATGAGAACCAGAATTCGGGAAAAGAGTTAAACTCTATACCATATAGAAAGAACTTTTCTTCGGCAAAATGTACTTGTGGTCCAATAATTCAGCCTCTATGTCATCACTCCCCTCATTGGCGATGTGATTGTCAAACACTGGAAACACTATTTGACAACAGGAATCAACACTTGCAATATCTGTCGATATAGACTTGAAACTGCATAATATATTTTTACTCATGAACATTGTCATGAGGATGCAGATACATCTAACACAGTCCAGCTCACACATGAAACAACAAACAAAATCATACACGACAAAACTTTAGATTTTACAGGTTAAAATGTGCTAAAATTTGCACATCCCAAAAAACTAAACTTGTTACAGCAGCAATAATGCATTAGTCTTTATAATACCATACATCATGAAACCAAATATCAGCTATAATATTTTCGCAAAATATACAGGGGGGTTTTACTGTATAGCAAGAATGTAAATCGTCGATAGAAAGAAACCTTTTTATTACAATGAAAGGCAGCCTTCTTTATTATGCAAAGATGATTTAAAATCAAAAAAAATGAAAAAGGAACATTCATATTCTGTTTCCATCACATAAAACAAACCTGCATTTTCAAGTGTGGTGTCATCTTCATGATGCTTAAGCACGATCTCATAACACGGAGCTTGCCAAACGCTCCATAACTCAACAAAATTAAGCTCAGTCCCCTGCGAAATCGATTCTACATTACACTTTTCTCCATCGTTCCTCAAATCCCTCAAAGTTTCCAATAGCTGACTGGCACCGAGCAATGTTTCATGCGCCTTCAATAACGCTAATCTCACCTCCTATTTTTCAAAACCCAGCAATTAACTTAAAAAAATAAAAATAAAATAAAATAATAGCTATACACACGCTCACATTCACCTGATGACGTCGGTCGGCCATTTGCTCCCGCCAGTTCAGAGTTTGGGCCTTTTTCTTCTCCTTCTCACGGCGTTTGCGTTTGTTTGAGTTATTGGGAGCATTACTGTGATTTCCAGGGGGGAGATTCAAAGAGGGGAAAAAGCGGGTGTAGTAGGTCGAAGCGGAAACCCTAAATCGGGTGTATGACCGGTTCAGGACCCTAACTGGATTGATGAAGAAGGCGTTTGCGTCGTTGAACCGGTAAATGCCCGATTTCAGGAAGGCTGATAGCTGATCGTCCGATACGGAGGCGGTCATTTCCGGCAGAGGTTTATCCATTCGGAATTTGGATAAGCGGGAGCTTAAATGGGTTCTTGGCTGGGTGGACCCGAATTAATCGGCCAAATAAATTAATAAATAAATATCCTTAGTTATAGGTGCAAGGACATTTTTAATCTTTTTACTCCTATTCCATCTTCTCGTCTATAAACCTAATTGTATGGGAAATTTCTTCATCAATGGTCGCATCGGAGATAGCCCAGACCAACCAGCGGGAATCGAAGGATCCTCTCTAAAATCAAAGACTCCTATTTCAACTCTCCCCCGCCATCCTGAGTTTTCTTTGGGCCCGTTTGGTTGGGAGGACGTGATAGGATGAATTAGTAAGGGCTCTAGTGATAGCACTTTTGAGATAAAATAGTTGGATGTTTGGTTTCTATTAGTTAAATTCGAATTAATTGTCCTAACATGTGTTCGTTTGCTTGGATAACAGGGATAGATAATGAAATTGACGAAAATAACCTTTATATTTTATTTCCTCATTTTTTTTGCAATTGAATTGTATTTAACATTATTTTTTGAAACTTATATTTTTCACACCCATTAAATTAAAAAATATAAAAAATTGTCACTTTAAATTATAATTTTGATTTCAACTTGCATTTATAAATAATGATGATGGATTAAAATTATATATATATATATATATAAATGAATTTATCAGCTGCAAATACAGACATAAACAGACATATATAATGTTGAATCCAAATCAATATTATTTTGTGAAAAACGACTTAATGTAAATATTATGTTCACTTTCACTCTCGAAATTTAACTCCTTCATAAATTGTACCTCAACCTCATCTAAAAATCATCACGCAAGTGAACACACAAGGGAACAAAAAAAAACTAAGAAAACAATTACAGCAAACAGATGAAAAATACATAAAGCATATAGTACACCATTGTTTGCTAATATGCCCTTTGCAAATATTGTTACCACCACTTCCCCTGGTTTATGATAAAATTCATGTCTAAGATTTACAGTGAGAAAAACGTAAATTACAAATAATATCAAGTCATTACAAAATAATGAGCAATCAGCCCATTAAAAGACAATTTGTTTGCTCTGAATTACTCGAAACAAGAATGGCCAGATAATATAGTGATCATATTGGTCAGTTACTCATTCATATTGACCTATAACTTGTCTTAGAAGATGAAACTGTTGCTGGTGGCAAATGATTTGGACTCACCACAACTGGTGGAGTTTCACTAACCAATTTTTCTAGCAATTCTTCAGCTTCCTCTGAAATCAGCAAGAAAAATAAATCCACAAGCAGAACAAGTCAATGTACATCAACACCTCGACAAATTGCTCAATAGTAACAGTTTGCTTAAATTGTCATACAATAAATTTATCCACTCACACATATGAGAATTCCTTATATGTGAAATCTAATTTGTAAATCATACAGCAAGGAAATCAAAGAATCAAAGCCAGGCCAAACAAATATGCCACTAAAAAGTCGGAATTGACATAAATCAACTTAAAATTCATTTTCTTACCGACCAGATTAGGAAGAAGAAGAATACATTACGTGGGTGCAACTTATAAGAAGAAAAAAAAAGATTTATTTGAACAAGTCTAATTTTAACAAGTAAAAACTGGTAATCAAGGTCAAGATCATAGAAAACACGCAAACAGATGAAAAATACATAAAGCATATAGTACAATCTCACCACACCCTCAATACGAAAACTCTTGACCTCTCAGCGAGATATACTTCTTGATCCAAATTAGGAAGGTGCTGGATTACCTTTGGAGATTCTTTTATTCCCGAAAATAGATGTTTTACATCAAGAAGCCGAGGATCGATCTTTTGCAGCGCTGGATGGGAATATAAGAAATGCCTCGAGTACTGAAATAAGATGACAATTTTTAATCAAATGTTGTCCTAAATAAAATCATAAAAATCGTAGAAAAATATATTGCCAGTCAATTAAAATAAATTCTTTATTTTTACTGGCAGGAAAAGATACATGGTGCTTAAACAACACTACTAATGAGGTTTGTGATGCAAATACCTTAGCTAAATTTATTTACTTCTCTCTAATTTTTGCAGGAGAAATGCTTCTTAAATATGGTAAGAGCCATCTTGGCTGAAAGGCATCACCAGAAGAGACGAATACAACTATCTGCACTGCAAAGCACATCTTACACATTGCTTATCTAAATGGAGTTACAAATAAATATCCACAAACACAACGGCTGCCAACCCTAACTACCAAGTAAATGCATAAAAAGCTAGATTTTGATCCTCGTATGAGCATATTTCAATCACCATAGTTATAGACATAAGTACAGTCAAACCTCCAGAAAAATTAAACATACCTTGCGATAATCGAGAATTCCTTCAAAAGGAAGCTCCAATTCATCACTGACAAGGGATGCACCCACTGACAATTGCATCAAACAACCTAGCAGATGAAGGAGTATCCCTTGCTAAATTAAGGCAAAAGATTGACTTGGTGAACAAATAATGAAGCAAACAGATCAGAAAATACTCTAATTTGGCCATTATGTTGAAACCATTGTAAATTATGCAGCTAAATAATTGGTGTTGAATATACAAAACCCATCGACCAAACGGGGCAATATCCGAGATGGCGGAGGCGGTGGGGGAGGCGGAGGGCGGCGGCGACGTCGCGGTCGACGGTGCATAGCTTGTGGATGCGTCTCGTCCAGTGTGGATGCGCCACCACCACCGTATCATCCTCCTCCGCCACCGCTTCCTTTGCTTGCGCCGTTGTACCCGCCTCCGCCTCCATAAGATCCGCCATCTACACCGCCGCGGCCTCCCTGCACGGATCAGCCATCTGGACCAGTCACGTTTGCCACCTTGGCATGGCCGTCGTCCTGGCATTCCATGACAAACTCAACCGGATCTCCTTCCCCAAGGCTGCGAAACCCTATTTTTCCCCTTCCGCACATCACTCTCTGTTTCACTCTTCTTTGTCTAGATATCTTCGAGGGCATAATGATCATTTCACCTCTAGGATTAAGAGAGTGATAAATTATCACCGGGTATGGGGCGGGATGGAGTTATCCACATTTCATTGGATTATATGCGGGCCGTTCCATTTATCCCGAGCCGAAATTAGGTCAACCAAACGTGCGACTACACAAGATATTCGGCCCTATCCCGTGATATCATCTCAACGGAGTGCACACTTTTCATTTATTCATAGGGTTTTGTGGAAACCAGAAACCTTGACTGATGATGGTACAATTTGATGGTGTGGCACTGCACTATCCCCGAGAAAGTCGTTGTAAGTATCTCACAGTTCTAATTTATCTGAGTTCTTAAATAATAGATAGGGTGCAGATATACGCACCGCAAAAATTTATTAGTTCACCCCAATTGAAAAATATTTCATAAAAATACCAAAACCACACTTCATCTTCTTCAGCCCTTCACCACACCCCATGTCATCGCCCCCGCCGCTGGATTTAGCTTCCAGTTATGATAGTTTGCACCGCCTCCGATTATGTTATCGGTTGTGGGCAGCAGACACATCATCTTCCCGGCAGAGAAGCTGGATCGTGATAGATCGGAGGTTCCTGAGTTGACTGGTGAGTTTCCTGCTACCAGTCTCGATTTTACATGATTTAATAGAGGAAACGCCAATGTCAATTAAAACTGCAATTTGTCATAAATAAATAAATAAATAAATAATACATAGTTTAATTTATTTTTGTCAATAAAAAAATCTTATAATGGTGAGGTGAATAAAATTTTGCAGTTTGGCTTACACCAATTTACAGAGTACCAAATTATAAATGTATTCGCGAATTGTTGGTTGTACTGTACATTGATATTGGCAATAATAAAGAAAAGTAGCACAACGGAAAACTAGCAGTATGATTCTGAACGTTGAAGACTAAAATATAATTTTAGTATTATTTAATTCCACACATATTTTTCTGATTTGGATATTGCTCGTATTATGTGCATAGCCTGATCTAATGAAAGAACGATTTACAAAATTATTGCTGGGAGAGGATATGTCTGGTGGAGGAAAAGGAGTGAGCACTGCTCAAGCAATATCCAACTCAATTACTAATCTCGCAGGTAACCTATATAATTATATCATCTCGATTAAATTTATACCTGTATAGTTAATTATATTTCCATGATTATAATTATACTTAAAATTAACAACTTTGTTTTCGGGGAGCTCTGGAAATTTGAACCATTATCCCCACAGAAAAAGTCCACGTGGCATCAAGAGATGGAGAGTGGCTTCTATGCGTAAGCGACTCAATCGTTGAGCTCATCCCGTCGCTAGAAGAATCTCCAAGTGGCGATAGCTTCGAGATTATGGTGGTGGAGGGATGAAGAAGACGAAGTAGTTTGGGGTGTTTATAATCTGAGGATAATTTTGACATTTTAGTTAAATATTTTTTAATTGGGGTGAACTAATAAACTTTAGGGGTGCGTATATCCGCACCCTAATCGATATTGTCAGGCGTGACTGAAATTAGATAAGAGTATCCTTATACTTTTGAGTTTGCTTTTGATAAGATAAAGTAGTTTTATGTGTCAATTAATTGGTTGAAGATGATTTTGATAAGTATACAATTATGTTAAAATATTGATTGGTTGAAGCTGATTTTAATTAGTATACAATGTTAAATAATAAAATATTAGTGAATGCCTATAATTGAGGAACCATCATATTAAATTAGGAATCATATCCAATTCTTTTAGAGAAGAATGATATAATGATTATTTTGATATGTACCCAGTGTTGGATTAAGGATCCAACAATCTCCCACTTGGGCTATATGTGTAACCTTATAATTATACATTGTAAGAATATAACCGTAGGATCTTAACTTTGTTGCCATAAACAAAATGTATTTATATCCAATCCGTTCCATCAGCCATATCAACATAGGATCAAAGTGGTCTTTATTACATTTATCATAACTCGACCCATCAATGGTCACATATGTTAATACAATTGAATGACAAGGATCATTATGTGGATGTGTAGCATGGAAATTTCATGTAGTGTGATCGTAACATGCTTATTTCCAATCGGTCCACCTTAAAACCTTAGTGAGACCAACCATATACTAAAATAAAAGTGTGAATCAACCAAATAACTTTCATTTCTGCATAAAATAAACTTAAAATATTTTTAAACTGAAGTAACTGAAAAATATGTCTACAAAAGAGAATATTATAATCACCGAACTCCCACTGAAACTAAGTATCCTCAAAAAATTTGACACCCATACTAGCAGTGTGCTCATGAAATATTTTGGGTGACAATCCCTTTGTAAGCGGATCCGCAATCATGGAGTTTGTATCGATATGTTCAATAGACAACTGTTCACTTTGAATTCTCTCTTTAACAACTAGAAACTTGATGTCTATATGCCTAAACTTTGTCGAGCTCCTGTTACTATTGGAATACAAGACTGCCAATTTATTGTCACAAAATAACTTAAGTGGCTTTTCAATACCATCCACTATACTCAGCCCCGTGATAAATTTTCAGAGCCATACTCCGTGGTTAGATCCCTTATAACAAGTTATAAATTCTGCTGACATTGTAGAGGTTGCTATAATAAACTGCTTAGCACTCCTTCAAGATATAGCACCCCCAACCAGCAAGAATACATAGCCTGACATAGACTCCATACTATCTTGGCATCCAACATGATCGGAGTCAGTATATCCAACGATCTCAATCCAAGCTGACCTCCGATATGTGAGCATGTAATCTTTTATTCTTTGCAAGTACCTCAAGACCCGTTTGGCTGTCTTCTAATAGTCTAGTCCTGGCTTGTTCAAATATCTACCTAGCATCCCAACAATGAACGCAATATCCAGACGCGTACATACTTGAGCATACATTAGACTCCATACTGTCGAAGCATAAGGAATCTCTAATTTATTCTTAGGGCACTGTTCGAGACTAAATTTGTCTCACTTAGATACAGGGTTATCTCCTGGTTTACAGTTCTGCATGCCATACCTTTTAAGAACCTTTTCAATATAGCTCTTTTGTGATAATCCCAAAGTACCCCGAGAATGATCTCGGTGTATTTCTATACCTACACAAAAGAGGCGTCACCAAGATCCTTCATCTCAAAATTTTTAGATAGAAATCTCTTGGTGTCGTGCAATAAGCCTATATCATTGGTGGCAACCAAAATGTCATCGACATACAAAACCAGAAATATGTATTTGCTCCCACGGAACTTATGGTATACACAATCATCGACCAAATTCATCTCAAAACCAAACGAGATGATCACTTGATGAAACCTGAAATACAATTGTCTAGATGCCTGCTTGAGCACATAGATGGATTTCTTAAGTTTGCAAACCATATTCTTTGAATCTCTCGAAATAAAGTTTTCAGGTTGCACCATATAAATCGTTTCATCAAGGTTGCCATTGAGGAACACTGTCTTTACATCCATCTGATGTAACTCAAGATCAAAATGTGCCACTAATGCCATTATAATCCTGAAAGAGTCTTTCGAGGAAACTGGAGATAAAGTCTCTTTATAATCGATGCCTTCTTTCTGTGTAAATTCTTTTGCAACAAGACTTGCTTTGTATCTTTCCACATTACCTATTGAATCCCTCTTGGTCTTAAATATCCATTTGCAACCAATGGGTTTCGCACCTTCTGGCAATGGGACAAGTTCCCACACTTCATTGTTACTCATGGACTTAATCTCCTCACTCATGGTATCTATACACTATTGAGAATTTGATCTTTCAATGGCTTGATGGAAGTTGATAGAATCATCTTCCATTACTCCAATGTCAGTCTCACTTTCTTGGAGAAATGCAATGTAGTCATCTGAAAGTGCACTTCTTCTTTCCTTAGTGGATCTTCTTAATGGAATAGGTTCTTGAGGTTGTAGAGTTTGTTGATTTGGAATAATTTGTGGAACGGGAGGTTCTCCGATATTGTTGATTTATGTCTTTAACAGAGTCAGGAATGGAATCCTGATCAATGCCAACAACACCCGTGGGAATATCCACATATTCCTCTTTAAAGACAAAATCATTAACTCTATCTCCCCCCGCAAACTCAACATCCTCAAAAAACTGGGCATTTCCCGTCTCAAAAATAGTTTTAGTTGTGGGATCATAAAACTTGTACCCTATGGATCTTTCAGAATATCCAACAAAATAACAACTGACTGTCCATGTGTCCAGTTTCTTTTCATTACGCCTATAAGGCCTAACCTCAGGTGGACACCCCCAAACATGCAAGTTCTTTAAACTGGGCTTTTTACCCGTCCAGAATTCATAAGTGGTTTTATCAGTTTCTTTAGTTGGAACTCTGTTAAGTATATATGCTGCAGTCTTAAGTGCTTCGTTAGACACAATCTTTCAAATCTCCGTTTGGAGATATGACCAAATCTCTTGTGCCATAACGTAGCTGAATTCTCATTGGTTAATTTCCTTTTCACACCTCGTGTGTGTAGATGCAGAGATTCATTAAATGAAACAATATTATCTAGTGAATAAAGATTATTGTAACTTGATAAAGAACTAGAACCAACCAATTTTGAATCATGAGACATACTAAATTTTCCACTTCCAAAAGAACAAAAATAACCATATTTATCCAAAATAGAAATAGAAATCGAGTTTCATCTAAATGACGGAACAACAAATGTCTCATTAAGATCCAAATAATTTCCAGTCTTTAACAATAATCTAGATTTCTCTATTGCTTCAACTTCAACTGTCTCGCCATCGCCCACATAGATGTATCTTTCACCATCACTTGGCTTTTGACAATGGAGGTAACCCTGCAGAGACACACTAATGTGAGTTGTTGCACCGGAATCTACCCACCATGTGTGTCTAGGAACGGAAGTTAAACTAACCTCGGAACAAACCAAATTAAGTAGCATACCTTTCTTACCACTCCAAGCGTGATAGTTGGTACACTCTTTCTTCCTATGTCCTTCACCTCGCAGAAGAAACAACCCGTACCAGTACCAGAACTGGTACCGTTTATCGCACTAGGTGTATTTTGTCATTTCTTTTGTGGTTTTGTGTGTGCAACTTCCTTATCCTTGTTTCGCTTTAATCCCTTGCCCTTAAATTTGGAAGTTGAGGCAATATTAGCACTTTCAGTCTTGTCTTGCTTCAACCTTTCCTCTTCTTGGACACAATGTGAGATGAGCTCATTCAGAGACCAAGTCTCTTTCTGATAATTATAGCTCACCTTAAACTGATTAAAATGTCCCGAAAGAAATATTAAAACCAAATGCACTAGCAAGTCCTCAGAGAGTTCAAGCTTAAGTGCTCTTAATTTTGAAGCAATATGAGACACTTCCATAATGTATTTCCTAATATTGCCTTTACTTCCATACCTCATTGAGATCATATTTGTCAAGATCGTACCAATTTCAATCTTTTCGTTCTTGACAAACCTTTTCTCAATATCAGTAAGAAATTCTTTAACTGTAGTGATTTTCTCAGACATAGTGCCCCTAAATGCTTATGGAATGGCTTTCTTCATGATCATCATACACATGTGATTCGATTCTCCAACCTTTACATATCCCTCTTTTCATCTACAGTACTTTTATCCGTAATGGGTATTGGGGAATCAGTCCTTATCGCAAGGTCGAGATCCATGACTCCAAGAACTATTAAAAGATTCTATTGCCATGACTTGAAGTTTGTGTCATTTAGCATAGGAATAGAGTTGATGCTCACAGTAATATTAGCAGGAGTAGATTTTTAGAAGAGTTTTCATGGTGTTGAAAGTATCAACGGGTTCATGGCTTGGTATTATCGGAATTCGATTCAATTTAAGGAATCAATGTATTTCAAGCTTGGAAAATAAAAGGAAAATGAAAATAAAACAATTAACCTATCTAAGCTATCCTAAAAATTTAAATAACAAGTTGGTCGAATGCCTCGTCGGATGCCTCAATATGGAAATACAAAGCAATAATGAAAATACGCAAGAAAATGCAATGTTTCACCAAGTACAAGCATGCATGCACAAGGTACAACTATGCACAAAAACTCAAATAATGCAAATTTTCTAAAATTGAAAGAACAACTAACAAGAACAATGAAAATTAACGAGAAAGTTTAAAACTTTACGTGAAATAACAAGCATCAAGCAATAGATCTAGGATTTAAGCTAAAACTATGCATGAAAATAAAATTGCAAATAAAGCATAGGAAAAACTCAAAATCAAGACGATCTAAGACCCGATCTATGATCTAGATGTGTCACTCATCTAGATTCCATAGCCAATTCTTAAGATCTAACATGAATTCAAGGTGCTAAGACAAAAAGCGTAAAAATGAAGAACAAGCATGGAAATGAAGAACAAAGCATGGAAATAAAGCATAAAACATGATATTGAAAGGAAACTTACTTGAATTAAGAAATGAAACAAAGCTTGAATGTAATTGCATCAAAAGTAACAATCCAAAGGAGTATTTGAATTCTTCTTAGGCTTACAAACCCAAGGAGGTGCTTGAAATTAAATCTAAATCTAGGAAAAGAAATTACAATTAAGCTTCAAATTAAATCTAAAACCTAAGGAAGAGAAAATAGATCTTAAAAACTAGAGAGAGGATTTTTAATCCCAAACCCATGCTTGGGTTGGGAGAAAAATGAGAGGTGTCTTACAAAAATGAAAGAAGTCCATTATTTATACTATATTTAATTGGGTTTAAATGGGCCAAAATAGCCTTAGAGGCTTGAAATTCCCGGGTTTGACCAAGTTTGACCCGGAGGCACCTTCCTAGACCCATGGCTAGCCGCTTGGCACAATTTTGCTCAAGATGGCTCGATCATGGCTCGCATTTGGCCGAGGTGGCTCGGCCATGGCCGAGCCCGGTCGCGCATGGGCGCTGGGGGTCGGAAGCTTGCGGGCGGGGGTGAGCCTAGGCGTGGAGAGCGCTAGCGTGAGTCCTGGTAAGCGCCGGGCGCTGTTGGCGTGAGGTTGGGCGCAGGATTTGGCGAGCGCCAGTAGCAGGCGCGCGGTCTCGGCAGGCGCTGTCGGCAGCATGCAGTGCACCCAGTGTGACAGTTTGGCGAGTTGTGGCACGGGTTGGCTAGTATTACAGAATGTTTGGGCATTCTTGAGCCTCTTTTGGCTTGGAGTTTGGCTTGCCTTGGCTAGTACTTTTAGCCTTCAATGCCTTTACCTATAAAATAGGAATTTTAAACATAAAAATCCAAAATTACACCAAGCCTCCAATTAATTGAAACTATTTAACCCAATTAAACGTAAAATTAACAAGAAACACGAAAGTCAACAAAACGTGAAAACAAACGAAAAACCTAACAAAACTTGATAAAGAACTACTAAAATCATCATAAAATCCTAATTAAGAATACGAGAAAAACACCACAATTACATGCAAAACAACTACCCCACACTTATCGGTTTGTTCGTCCTCGAACAACGAAAAGAATCGAGAGTGCACACGCGATGAATATTGTGTATAAAGAAAAATCCTTGTGCTTATCCTTATTAATATGATGGAAGTATCAACATAGACTCGCTATCGTCAAGCATTGCTCGTATTACTCTTTCTCAAATGAAAGCCAAATCGATGACTTCCTCACAAATGGAATTTTGAGGGTGTTCGCTCAATTCTCTCAAGTGTTTAGTATATAGGACGTGTTTATGCTCAATTCGGTCAATACATGCACCTTGTCAAGATTTCACAAATCGGACGCTCTAAATTGCTCATAGTACATGACCAAACAAGAATCGAAAGAGGACTTTTTATGGGTTGTAATGTTGGCTCTTTGGTAAGGTATGTGATATTTGGGTATGGTGACTAACACATGATCAAACGTGATCAATAACACACAAAATCCTAATTTTTAAACCCAAAGCTTATAATCTCTTCACCTTTCCCAATTTACCACACTTTAATTCGAAACCCTTTCGTACTTTCACGCTTTTCTGATTTTATTTCACAACACTTAGAAGCCTTTTGAATTTGCTTCTTTTTACTAAACTTAGCCCTTCTGAATTAGGCTTTTCATTTGAACGCACGCTTTATCACTTTTTGTGATTTGTGTTGGAGTATTATTCTTCTTCTTCCTTCCTTTTTCTTTTTTTTTTTATATAAGCAACTCAAAACCTGAAACCCACAATCGATTTTCCTCACATTTCTTGTCAACTAATCATACACTCTTACCTCACAATTTATGAAGATATAAGAGCTAAAATCAAGCTCGGCTAACAAGAAACGGGACATAGGCTCAAGGGGGTTCGTTTGGGATTTTTAAAGTAGCCTAAATATATGGATATGGCCAGAACAAGGGTGATATATGTGCCTCGAGGTCATTTTCGAATTCAATCATGTACGAGAAAAATCAAACCTCCTCAATGCAATTTTCATAAAAATACAAACAAGGCGATAAATCACACAAGGATACTCACTAGTTTGCACCGAATTTGGGAGCAAAATCCAAAGAGCTTTTAGAGCGTTGCAATCTTTTCACAAAAAATGTTGATTATATATATATATATATATAAGCGGGTTTTGGACGAAGTACAAAAATTCAACCCCTCACACAAGAGGCCATAAACATGTAAAAACCCGATAAGTAAACTATTCAAACTTTCAAGCACGTGGAGTTTTTCAAAAATGTAATAACGACTCAAAAGACACAAAAATTGACTCAACCATATAAATGCGCAAATAGTAAGCGTCACTTCGCTAAGGCTCGAGTTAAGAACAACAAATCATGCTTGATAAAAATCCGGACCCTAACCACCTACCCACCCCACACTTAAACCATGCAATACCTGCATTTTAATGAAAACCAAGTAAAAGGAGGGTGAATAGAAACTTCCTTAACCGAGCGAGTTTGGGTCGAGCTCGGTGGGGTCCACCTAGGCATCTAAGCAATCCAAGCAAAAATCGAGTGTGGCTAGTATCTCCCGGCTCCATGAATGCTACTCACTTATCCAATCGCCCAAGGTTGAAGTCAGAAAATAACACACTATACAAGAAAATCACATGAAATTAAAAACTCAAGAAAATATGTACACGAATCTCAACAAAATATTTTTTTTTCAATTTTTCAAATGTTTTTGGATTTTCATTTTAAGAAGAAAGAAAGAAAATAAAAGAAATAGACGAGAAGAACTTGGGTTGCCTCCCAAGAAGCGTCTGTTTTACGTCACTAGCTTTGACGTACTCTCTTTTGGTCAAGGTGGAAAGATCACGGGAGGGTCCACTAAAATAATCTCCTCCTTGTCGGAAGGAATTGTGGTCTTAAAGTGACCCGACACCTTGTCTAAGATCCAATAGAAATATTGGCCGACTAGTGTGTTTATTGGGCAAGTAGGAGTCGCCTCGGGTAGAATTTCGGGTGGAATTATGGTTTGAAAGTGACCCGACGACTCATCCCAAAAATAAAAGGAGTAATGGCCGGCTATATTTCCCAACATGTGGTCGAGCGACGGGGGAGGGAAATGATCGCTTTTGATATCCGCATTTAACTTCTTAGAATCGATCAACATCCTCCATCTCGTCGTAGCCCTCGTGGCCAATAACTCTACCTTTTCATCCTCGATCACCTTCTCGTCTTCCACTATCTCTTTAGAATTTGGATTCAAATGCCATTGAAATTCTTGAAGTGGTTGGGCATCATCCTCCAAGATGAGTTTATGCAAGTAAGTCCAAGGGCTAGCTCCATTTACCACTTCGGGTCTCCAAATAATTGCACCCTTACGAATTTTAAGTTCTTCAATCGACCCCTCCTCCTCATCTCGCTCCGGATTGGCAAAGATGATGATTCGCTTACTCTCCTCTTTCTCCAAATAAACACGCTTGAGGGGATATGGAGGAGGCTTAAGCTCGGTCTTGTGCCTCCTCTCGACCTCGTTGGAGTCTACCTTGAACAGATCACCACTCCCCTCAAGGCACTCTTCAAGCTCTTCAATCTTAGCATCACTAACCTCTACCTCCCCCTCTAAGAAATCGTCAATTTTTTCAATCTTAGCCCGGTCGCGCATGGGCGCTGGGGGTCGGCAGCTTGCGGGCGGGTGTGGGCCTGGGCGTGGTGAGCGCTGGCGTGAGTCCTGGCAAGCACCGGGTGCTGTTGGCGTGAGGTTGGGCGCAGGATTTGGCGAGCGCCAGCAGCAGGCGCGCGGTCTCGGCAGGCGCTGTCGGCAGCATGCGGGCGCTGGGTGTGGGCGTGGCCTGGCGCCTACGCGCGCAGGGCTGGCGGGAGCTGTCGGGCACTGCTTGGACACTAGGTAACCCAGTGTCGGTAGCGCACCCAATGTGGCAGTTTGGCGTGAATTCTGGCGTGAATCTTGGCAAACGCTGAGGTCTGGCGTCTACTTTGGCGAGTTGTGGCGCGGGTTGGCTAGTATTCCAGAATGTTTGAGCATTTTCGAGCCTCTTTTAGCTTGGAGTTTGGCTTGCCTTAGCTAGTACTTTTAGCCTTCAATGCCTTTACCTATAAAAATAGGAATTTTAAACATAAAAATCCGAAATTACACCAAACCTCCAATTAATTGAAACCATTTAACCCAATTAAACGTAAAATTAACAAGAAACACAAAAGTCAACAAAACGAGATAACAAACGAAAAACCTAACGAAACTTGATAAAGAACTACTAAAATCATCATAAAATCCTAATTAAGAATACGAGAAAAACACCACAATTACATGCAAAATATAGATATAACTGAATTTAAAGAAAATAAACTTATCATGCTCATATAAACTTAGAATCCAAATAATAAATTCAAATAAAAGGTAAATCCCATCTCAAGATATCGAAACTCTATCAAAGTCTCATCTTTTGACAAGAAATTAACTTGTAATCGACATCTTGGCGCAGTAATCAAACACTGATAATAAGAACATATCAAACAATGAGTCTTCCTTTTGGCCGATTCATTATTCATATGTAAAACCAAATAATCACCACACGTTTACTACCGCAATTGCACATATAATTATGATAAATATGAAGCTTCCTTTTGGACGATGAATATTCACATAAATTACTTGCACACAACCTTTTATATCTTGAAATAAATTAATCTCCACAAGAGAGGTCACTTCTGTGATATTGTTGATTCAATTAATATATCTAAAAATATATAGAACCATACCAATATCTGAATTTAAAACTTAAACTCTAAGACCAAATTAAATTTAGGATTTTATTTGAGGTCAATTTATAAATAAACCTTAATTGAACCTCAAAATTAAAGTTTTCAATTTCAAAATTTACTAATCATGCAAATGGGCCCAAAATTTAAAAGATTTCTAGTGAAAATACAATTTTTTCAAAATTCTCTGCATAGCCAAACAACCCCTTAACAATTTCTGAAATTTTTAGGGTCCTTTCTACAATTTTCAAAACTTTAATAATTACACAAATGCCATTCTGGACTTAAAACAGTTTTCTGGAAAGTTCTTGGTGTCTGAACGTAATTTTATAAAGTTCATGGGCAGTCTCATAGTTTTCTAACAAACTTAGAGTAAATCTTTAATTTTCACAAATCTCTAAAATTACAATTAGGCCCAAAAGTATGTCAAATTCTCAAAATCTTTATCCAAACCCTAAATCAAATTTTGGGCTTGCGTTTTGGGCCCCAATTGCCGTCACCGCCGGCACCAGGATACGGCCCGCGAAGAGCCAAGGCCCCCGATAGCGACGGCTCAACGGAATCCCCTCTGGAGCGCGATCGGGATCGAGGGGAATCCGACACCTGCGGATGGCCAAAAACGCGGCCCACTCACCCCCTGTCGCCGTGCCTCCAGTCGGCCACCGGCTGGAGGCTGCTGCCCACCCAAAATTGCTGCGACACCGGCCACCGACGTCGTCCAAGGTCGTGGCCCAACAACAAGGTCCGGCGGTGCAGCGATAGGCGCAGGTAAGTGTGCCCGATTCTATTTTCCAATTTCCAGTTTCTGATTTTTTTTAATTGGAAAAGTGAACTGCTGATTTCATAAACCAAAAACTTTAAAAAAAAAAAAAAAAAACAGGGAACATAATTGTTCATTGAATTCAAAAGAAGGTTAATATTATAAATAAAAGCCCCAAACTCAATCAAATAACTTAACTTAGATTCAAATAAACGCCAAACAATCATGAACAATTCTGAATCCATAATTTCAGAAAACAAAACTCCATAAGCATATTGAATTCCCAGTAACTTAATATGATAGGCTCTGATACCACTTATTAGAAGGAACCATCATATTAATTTATTAGGAATCATAAGTTAGTTTACGAAAGTGTACCTGAATCCATAAGCAATTGAATTTGGGGTTTGATCTTCTAGGGCAATACGTATCCAATCCTTTTAGAGAATCCTTAAACTTTCTCTATATGTTCTCTTCTGATGATGGGATGCAGAATAGAATGATATAATGATTATCTTGATACGTATGACCTAGGACCATAACCCTTATATACTTGAGTTATTAGGGTTTACCTATTTTAGCCAATCATTAAAATAGATAGCCCATTGAGTATCTACACATTAAAGGTCCACATCCTATTAAAATAAATTAAGCCCAATACCTTAAATTTTATTTGATCACTTTTAATTAGGCTTCCTTATTTGACAGTACACAATATATAATAATTTCTCATATTATCCCAATATTGGATTAAGGATCCAATGTACAATTGTTAGCGGCGCTTGCACATCCCTTTTGAGTTAATTAGGATTCTGCAGAAGTCAGTGTCATCTACTCCCTCCGTTTCTTAATAAGTGTCGTTTTAGAATTTTTGTTCAAAATTAAGGAAATAGTATTTGACCAACATATCCTCAATCAATTAATAATATTCTCATTTAATTACTTCCATTTTTACCCTTTAGTTATTTTATTACCATAAACTTATTTATATTTCTTAAAATAAGGGGGATAAAACCGGAATAAAGTGGTAAAAAGTTCTAAAACGACACTTAATTTGTAATAAAATCGAATCTCTAAAACAACACTTATTTTAAAAAGGAGGGAGTATATTGGATACATCTGGAATCGATTTGAGTGGGGCTCTATTATGCATTTGAGAATTATTCTGATGTGCAAATCAACGCTGATGAATCTTTCAGTAAGCATATTAGTGCTGAGTTCAATTACTACTTGCCAACGTTTACTCTCTCTTTTGATCCGGATACTAGAAGAATATTTTGTGTGAAATCGTCATCATTGTATATCACCTATATTCTCAATCTTGAAAGGTATACAGTTGACTGCATTTCTCTATTTTTGTTTTTAAACTTATTTAGCATGAAAGAAAATATAATAATAATCGAGACTAGCATATTTAATTTGCTAATATAAAGCATAATCGTGCTTTCTGCTGTGATATTTTTTTTTCCTTTGCTGGAACCTAAATAATCATAGGTATAGTTTAACATCTATATATTGGGAAAATTTCAATTTTTGGTACATTATGTTGGCCACTTTCCAGAAAAAGTACGTGATGTTTATCACAAATGCTGACGTGGCAGGATTATTTAATTTCTTATCATTTTCCATTTAATTTTAAATATTAAATAGTAGGAAAAAAATCAATTTTACCCTTCTCATTTAATTTTTTCATTTATTTCTTTCTTCAATTTTTATTTATTTTTAAATTTTCCTCTCTTTTCATTTTTTTTTTGCCCTTCTTATTTCTTATTTATTTTTTCATTATTCTTTTTTCCCTTCTTCTCCCTTGCAGATCGAATTGGCAAGTGTACAAAATCCTTTTTCATTTCTTGACAAAAAAACGCCTCCAGTTTTCTTCACGAAACTTGTCTAAAGCCTTTATTTTTCTTTTAAATGAGAAGAATTATTGTGCCCCCCATTTTTAAAACACATGGGGTAAGCACAACTACTCTTTTTGCATTAATAAACACCAACAAAATTAAAATCGACAAAAAAACAAAAAAAAGATGAAAGACCATCATTACACCAAACCCACACTCTTCTTTCCATCTCTGTTTTATCTACACAAACTGAATTAGCAATTTTCACCGGAGACGAAGGAGTCTCCGGAGGTCATCCGTAGCTCCGGCATTTATTCCGGCGGCGGTGCGGCAGCTCAGCTTTGGCCTCAGTGAAAAAGTCGGCAAAGCAAGCTGCTTGGCGGCGGAGAGATCGTAAACGTCGTCGGGCCGGAAAATAAGTCAACCTGATTATTAGAATCATCGAACATATTACCTGAAGATGAGACAAAAGGCTTGTTAATAACAACTCTAGCAACATTATTATTAGGCAAGTCATTCGGGACGGGTACTAGACGACCCGGTGTTGGTGACCCGACAACACGCTCCGATGGTTTTTCAGATAATTTTTTGGGCGATTTTGATTTTTTGGGTGTGAGTGAAGGGTCTCTAGTTCTGTTATTACCAGCGTTGGGCTTTTTACCCGCGGCGGGGCTGAGGCGGTGATTGGCGGCGGGGAGAGGAAGAAGAGGTGGTTGTCGGAGCGAGTATGGAGGGTAGGAATGGGATAGAAATGATGGCGGCGCTCGTAAAAGGCCGATTGCGTTGATATTCGGCGGCGAAAAATACTCACAGTGGTTTGAAATGAACGGATGGTTATGGTGATGGATTATTCTAGGGTTTCTGATTTGGGAATTGTGGGGCGAGATTGATTGATCTAGTGATCCACGCAACATAATTGCCTCCATTAATAATTTTTTTTTTCTTTTTTAATCAAAAATGAAAAACTGAAGAAGAAAATCAAGGAAATTTTAGGCGATGATCTCAAATAAACACGGATTCAGAAGCCTTTTTGTGTGTTTGAAACTTTCAGAAACAATTCGATCTTCACAAAACTGGAGGCGTTTTTTGTGTCAAGAAATGAAAAAGGATTTTGTACACTTGCCAATTCGATCTGCAAGGGAGAAGAAGGGAAAAAAGAATAATAAAAAAATAAATAAGAAATAAGAAGGGAAAAAGAAAAATGAAAAGAGAGAAAAATTTAAAAATAAATAAAAATTGAAGAAAGAAATAAAGGAAAGAAATTAAATGAGGAGGGTAAAGTTGGTTTTTTCTTACCATTTAATATTTAAAATTAAATGGAAAATGATAAGAAATTAAATAATCCTGCACGTCAGCATTTGTGATAAAAATGTACCATATTTGATGAATTTGCCAACTTAGTGGATGTACTTTGATCTTGGCCAATATTACGTACCTTTTCTGGAAAAAAATGGCCAACATAATGTATCAAAAATGAAAATTTTCCTCCATATATTAGAAAAGAAGTTGTTGGTTTACGATTACATGCCTAACAACTTGTTTTGGCTTCTTCATGGTAAGTATACTTTTTTCGATGACTCTTAATTTGTTTCATTAATTTTCCGATTTTGGTTGTGATTAGAATTTATAATTTGAAATGTTTGTGGAGATTGATGAATTTGGAATGTGGGATAATTTTGTGTTTTATTGTTTAACTTGTTCCTGATTTTAGATGCACGTAGCTATGCCATTTTGGGTTTATTATGACCTTTATCTCAAGCAATTATTTTCTTGTTCTTATTGTTATGTCAGCCCGGAAATTCAAATACTTATAAGTTATTAGTAAAAGCTCTATTGATGTCATTTCATTATTATTTTCCTATTTTGTCCATAACTAGAGCTTCGTATTCCATTTTATTACGCAGGTAGGGTTTTATGATTAGACAGTAATCAATTTATAGACTTCTACTGAGAAATATTTGTATTCATAATTCGGTTTAATCTTGTGTAATTTGAAACATTTTATTCATAGTCCGGTTTGATAAATAACCCCACTTAATCTTCTTGTTAGAGTAGAGTGCCCGACGTTCCAATTAGATTGAATTTCATTCTACTTGTATAATGATTTTATTGGAATTATATTAATAAAGGCAACTTTCTTTATCTTATGTTTTCGCTTTTGCACGTATGATAAAGTCCTTGAACTAATTTAAACTATGGGATATGGTTGCGCATACGATGGCAATCTTGGAACACGTCTCTAAGGTTTCGGTTTTAAACTTGTTCCAAGTCAATGAGTTTTTCGAGATAGGACATTGAATAGCCCGGTAAGACTTGCGCATATGATGCATGCTTGTAAGACAAGGATGTTGCATTCCATTAACATCAGCGTTGTGACGCGAATGCATATATGTGGGTGCTTGTTGGAGTACAAGTTCATTGAACATTACTCGATGGAAATTCTTAACTGGAAGATTTGTCTGCCGAATCAGAATTTCCATATTGCAATAGTACATGATTAGTCCTTGACTTGAGGTACGATAGTAGCCTTGTGCACATCGTGCAATACTTAGATTTAACTTTTGATTGCCTGACAATCGTAAAAGGGGTATTTTGGGTATTGTATCGAGGTGCATGGAGGTTTGTCTGTAGCCAACATAAAATTCGACACTTGTCTATGGACAAGAGAGTATCCTGTGCATTTTCATAGTTTGTGATTCAAAGACCTTGGCCAGGGCACGATGAATATTGATTCATAAATGAATTACTTAAACTTGAAATGAAATCACAGTTATTAAATCAATTGGGTTTCGACTTATAAATCCATGCCCAAGGTTTAATCGGAAAACTAGTTGTCGAAAGGATCGTACATGTATGGACTTACAATTGAAATAGGTTTACTCGCTATTTCACCTAACACTGAGTAGTCATGCTACTTGCTAGATGTTGCCATGATTTGTAGGTTCTTGAAATTAAAGAGTTAATTTCAAGAGAATTAATTAATTGAATTAATTAATATAACAAATTATTATTTACAAACTTATAAAAGTTATAAGCCTACTGCTAGTGTTAGTCGTGAATCTAAAAGGGTCACACATAATTTTGGTTGTTGACATTTCAAGATTGATAACTTCAATGGTTGGAATAATTAATTAATTTAAATTAATTAATTGAGATTTATTCCCTCTCAATCGTCGCTCGAAAGAAATCAAATCGAGAGGTATTAATTTATTTAATTTTATAAGATATAATAATTTTTATATTCGATACATAATAATGAAAAATGGACGATCGTTAACGAAATCTACGGGGTTTAGTATATATATTTGATATATATTTTGTTTTATTTAATTATAAATTTTAAAA
>BMAC01001517.1:36735-48636 GCA_014905375.1 Phtheirospermum japonicum
TGTTTGTTTGTATAATTCTATTTCTTTGTTTTTCCCCACGAATAAAATGCACAAATATGATTAATCAAACAGACAATTATGAACAATTAACTAGATCAAAAGAACAAATACATATTAATGGTGTCTCAAAGCCCCACATACGAAAATCCATCTGCAATTTCATAAGCCCCAGTCATCAAGAAACTTCAAAACATAAACTAACAAGACTACAATAGTAAATTTTTTAAAAGAAAATTAGGCATATAACTAGAGTCAGAATTTGTTAGAGTAGAGTGCCCGACGTTCCAATTAGATTGAATTTCATTCTACTTGTATAATGATTTTATTGGAATTATATTAATAAAGGCAACTTTCTTTATCTTATGTTTTCGCTTTTGCACGTATGATAAAGTCCTTGGACCAATTTAAACTATGGGATATGGTTGCGCATACGATGGCAATCTTGGAACATGTCTCTAAGGTTTCGGTCTTAAACTTGTTCCAAGTCAATGAGTTTTTCGAGATAGGACATTGAATAGCCCGGTAAGACTTGCGCATATGATGCATGCTTGTAAGACAAGGATGTTGCATTCCATTAACATCAGCGTTGTGACGCGAATGCATATATGTGGGTGCTTGTTGGAGTACAAGTTCATTGAACATGACCCGATGGAAATTCTTAACTGGAAGATTTGTCTGTCGAATAAGAATTTCCATATTGCAATAGTACATGATTAGTCCTTGACTTGAGGTACGATAGTAGCCTTGTGCACATCGTGCAATACTTAGATTTAACTTTTGATTGCCTGACAATCGTAAAAGGGGTATTTTGGGTATTGTATCGAGGTGCATGGAGGTTTGTCTGTAGCCAACATAAAATTCGACACTTGTCTATGGACAAGAGAGTATCCTGTGCATTTTCATAGTTTGTGATTCAAAGACCTTGGCCAGGGCACGATGAATATTGATTCATAAATGAATTACTTAAACTTGAAATGAAATCACAGTTATTAAATCAATTGGGTTTCGACTTATAAATCCATGCCCAAGATTTAATCGGGAAACTAGTTGTCGAAAGGATCGTACATGTATGGACTTGCAATTGAAATAGGTTTACTCGCTATTTCACCTAACACTGGGTAGTCATGCTACTTGCTAGATGTTGCCATGATTTGTAGGTTCTTGAAATTAAAGAGTTAATTTCAAGAGAATTAATTAATTGAATTAATTAATATAATAAATTATTATTTATAAACTTATAAAAGTTATAAGCCTACTGCTAGTGTTAGTCGTGAATCTAAAAGGGTCACACATAATTTTGGTTGTTGACATTTCAAGATTGATAACTCCAATGGTTGGAATAATTAATTAATTTAGATTAATTAAATGAGATTTTATTTTAATTCAATTGTTGGATTAAATATTTATAGATTATGTAATTAAATCTAATTTGATTAGAAATCTCAATTAAAGGAATATATTAAATTAGTTAATTGGATTGATTAATTTAAATTCATGGGATTAATTAATTAATTGAATTAATTAATTAGTTGGATTCTAAATCCAAATCCATGTAATTTTCTAGTAGGCCCTAATTGTAGAAGCCCACTAGAAGACTTTAATATATATATATATATAAGAAAGAAAAGAAGAGTCGTCCGTCATTCACTTATTCAGAAAAACAAATCAAAATTTTTTTTCTTTTCTTTTGAAACAGGCAGGCGTCTTTTGAACGAAAAAAAAAAAGGAAAATTCTTTTATATATTTTAGTCTTCAATTTTTAGATGGAAATTAATTAATAATTTTCATCTACAATAATTAACCTTCAATCAATTGTTGATTGTTGGATTAATTGTTATTCCTATCAATTTGAAAACTGAGCGATTCTACTAGCGAAAATTTTTCCGGTGTCGCAATCAAAAGGTGGACTCAATTAGAGGGGATACGCTTGGATCCCTACGGCGAGAAGTTTCGGTATTAGCCATCCGCTGCATAGGCCCCGTACGATTATAGCGAACCCAAAAGTGGTATCAGAGCCACGGTTTGCATTTTCATTATTAGATTTTGATTCTATTTATGTTTATGAGATAAACATATTTTAATTGTTAAAAGGATTAATTTTGTGTGTGATAAAATATATTTTATATGATTTTATGTTTAGGATAAATTCTTTTTAATAATAAATGAAATTTACAGATTTTGAATCTGTATGATAATTAACTGGGACGGAAGAAAAGGCAAAAGGTTTTGGAAATCTTTTTGAAACATCTTTTATTAAAAGGGGCTGCAA
The DNA here is from genome assembly GCA_014905375.1 of Phtheirospermum japonicum. Taxonomy (NCBI): domain Eukaryota; kingdom Viridiplantae; phylum Streptophyta; class Magnoliopsida; order Lamiales; family Orobanchaceae; genus Phtheirospermum; species Phtheirospermum japonicum. The sequence continues at coordinate 39,005 of BMAC01001517.1, forward strand.
TCCATTTGGTAGGCTTCATTGACTTTAAAATAAAAGCTGTTTTGAAAAGTAAAAGTAAAAGAAGGCCGCAATGTCTGGAGAAGGCTGCAGAGTCCTTTTTACCAAAAGGTGGCTGATTACTTTTATTTTAAAAAGGAGAAAAGGGCTGCATGTCAATGCCTCTTCAAATATGGCTACCTGTTTTTGGGAAAGGGGAMCCCAAGCGCATTTATTTATTTTTAAAGAAAAGTTACTGCAATTGTTGCATATTGAATGCCTGACCAGTCTTGGTCAGGTTATTATTAATAATAATAATAAAATCCTTTAATTATTTTTCAGAATTAAAAGTTAATTTAGAAATTTATTATTTTAATATATATATGTTTATATTGATAAATATATATAATAATTTATTTATCCCAAAATTAAATCAACACACAAAATTGGTAAATTTATATGCTTTAAATTCATGTGATGAATGTTGGTATGATTTATTTAAGGATGATCATGAGCCTATGACCAATGTGATTGTATGTTTTTATCTTTGGGTTTTTTGGGCCTGCGAGCCTCCTATTCTATTATTTGTAAAAATTTTAAATTTTGTATCGAGAGTAGATTAGGTGGTAAGGTTTTCTAATTTTGATTGGAGGACGTTCGATGTCAAAGGCCTACGCCTATGTGGGTAATTTTACAAGTTGTAATAGAATAGATAATTCAAGGCCCATGCTTGTATGAGTTTTATTATATGAAATGTAATAGAAGTAGTTCTATTCATTTTAACCCTTAGATTAACCTAGACCCATTTTTGGCTCAAATGGGTCGTATAGGCTGGCCATGATCATCCCACCGCTTTTTGCATAGGATGCATGTTAGATTTATTTAATGTTTTATGCTTGCGCTTCATATGATGAATAATGCATTAAATAAAAACCCACCTAATAATTAAGATTGATGAGGTCTTACAAAGTAAACCCCAAGTTTTTGAACTTAAAAGGATTTAATTTTGATTAACTCTATATCAAATTAAATGGACAAGTTATGTTGGACATATCGTTCCATGCCTTCCATCAAAGGTAGAAGACATGACGATGCTACCGCACTTGGTCACTGGCCATGAGTCGTGGAGTGATCTTGTGTTGGAAAACTGTGATCTCTACCAAGCATTGAGATGCTCGTGGGGTGGACTCGTCTTTATGTTGGCCACGAGTCGTGGGACATCTTGATGCTCCATCTACACGAATGTTTGATGGGTTATGTTTGACACTTAGTACCATATGGGCTCATAATATTGGGGTGTATGAGAAATAGTGAGGCAAAATATTCTTGAAGGTTGTATTTGATACAATTGTCAAAGAGTTGACTATCGACATGAATTCTTCATGGGCTCGTATTATTGGGGTGTGAAACATTTATATTGGACTTCAAGCCCACTAAGAAAATTTGATTTTCTGAATTTTTATTATGGGGTTAATAAAGTTTGAATAAAATAGTGGGAGACATTTAATTTTACTGATCTTATGTTAAATGAATATAATTTCCAATAACTCACTCATTTTCTGCTTCGTCTAATTTTGTAGGTAACTCTACTAAAATGGCTAAAAATCCAATTGCATCCATACTTGATCAAAACAAACTAATTGGCCCAAACTTTGTCGATTGGCTGAGAAACCCCAAGATTGRCRTTAACTCTYAYAAGAAGGRTGAATCCACCATCAAAAAGGATAAGCCGGTCATGCTTGTTGGATCCTCTTCCAAATCGAAGGCTGGAAAGCCAAAGAAAAGGAAGTGGACAGGAAAGAGTTCCTCTAAACCCAACAAGAAGACAAAGGACAATGTAAGAAAATGGTTAACTCTCAAGCTGATGACAATTGCTTTCAATGCGGCAAACCAGGGCACTGGAAGAGGAATTGCAAGGAGTATCTTGCAAGCCTGAAAAGTTCAGGTGTGTATTTTGTTGAAGTTAATCTTTCTGTTAATGATACTTCTTGGGTATTGGATACCGGTTGTGGCTCACATATTTGCAATGACTTGCAAATTATGGCAAGAAGCAGACAGTTGGACAGAAAGGAAACGGTCCTTAGAATGGGGAATGGAGCAAGAGTTGCTGCATTAGCAATAGGGACTGTTTGTTTATCTTTGGATAATGGTTTTAAATTTGACGAATTCTTTATACACCATTTCCCCAAGTGAACCCATTCTCACAATTGAACAAAATAAAAGGAAGTTAGATAATCAAAGTTCTTTCACACTTTGACATGCTAGATTAGGTCATATTTCTGAAAAAAGGATACACAAGTTGGGACAAAAACTCGACCTTAAGGGAGAGCAAAAATTACCAACGTGTGAGTCATGCCTTAAAGGAAAGATGACTAAATCACCATTTGTTGGACAAGTGGAACGAGCCAAAGGTCTATTGGATTTGATCCATACAGATGTATGTGGTCCGCTAAGTGTTAGTGCGAGAGGGAACTATCACTACTTCATAACCTTTACCGACGATTATTCTAGGTTTGGTTATGTATACCTTATGAGGCATAAATCTGAGGCCTTTGAAAAGTTCAAGGAATTCAGATGTGAAGTAGAGAAAAAAAGTGATCGTAGTATTAAGACTCTTCGATCAGATCGAGGAGGTGAATACTTATCAACTGAGTTTCTTGATTATCCAAGAGAGAATGATATTCTCTCACAGTGGACTCCTCCCGAAACACCACAAATGAATGGAGTTTCGGAGCATAAAAATTGAACTTTGTTGGACATGGTTCGATCAATAATGAGTTTCACTTCCTTACCTCTTTCATTCTGGGGCTATGCCTTAGAAACGGCGGCATACCTATTAAATAGGGTGCCAAGTAAAGCTGTACCCAATACACCCTATGAAATATGGTATGGGAAGTCACCTTCCTACAAATACCTAAAAGCATGGGGGTGTGATGCTTACGTGAAGCGTCAAGTGGGAGATAAGTTGGACATGAGATCCATCTTATGTAAGTTTGTGGGGTATCTAAGAGAGTCTATAGGATACTATTTCTATGACCCTTCGGAACAAAAGGTGTTTGTTTCGAGGAATGCTACTTTCCTTGAAGAAGAGTTTCTTTCTGAAAGGGGTGGCGGAGTTGTAGAACTTGGTGAAGTTCAAGAACCATAAATTATCCCACAGGTTACCGCAAATAGCGCACCATCTGAGGCTGGACCATCTATAGCACAACCTCTTCGAAAATCCATAAGGGTTTCAAGGGCACCTGAGAGGATGAACCTTTTGTTAGAGAACAAAGAAGAGGGACTCCTTTTGGATAGTGATCCAAGAATCTATGAAGAGGCAATGTCTGATATTGACTCGAAAAAATGGCAAGAAGCAATGCAGTCTGAAATGGACTCCATGTACTCCAACAAGGTATGGACCTTGGTGGACCCACCACAGGGAATTGTTCCCATTGGCTGTAAATGGGTCTACAAGCAGAAACTTGGAGTAGATGGAGAGGTAAGTACCTTTAAGGCACGTTTGGTCTCAAAAGGCTATACTCAAAATCAAGGCATTGACTATGAGGAAACCTTTTCACCAGTAGTGATGCTTAAGTCCATTCGGATCCTGTTAGCCATGGCTGCGTATTATGACTACGAGATATGGCAAATGGATGTGAAGACTTCCTTTCTTAATGGAAATATTAAGGAAGAGATATATATAAAGCAGCCAGAGGGCTTCATATCCAGTGGGAGTGAGCAACAGGTTTGGAAACTCCAGAGATCCATTAATGGTCTCAAACAGGCTTCGAGGAGTTGGAACATCCGATTTGATGAAACAATCAAAATGTCTGATTTTCATAAAAATCCGGATGAACCATGTGTCTATAAGAAGGTTAGTGGGAGGGCAGTTACTTTTGTTGTACTCTATGTTGATGATATTCTACTCATTGGGAATGATGTAGGGATGTTGCAATCAACAAGAACTTGGTTATCTACTCAGTTCTCCATGAAGGACTTGGGAGAAGCATCTTTTATCCTTGGGATAAAGATCTATCGAGATAGATTGTTTCGCATGTAATTGTTGTGTTTTTCTCGTATTTTTAATTAGGTTTTTATTGTGGTTTTAACAGTTTTTATGTCGGTTATTTAGGTTTTTTAAGTTGTTTTTCTAATCTTGTTGATTTTATTATTTCTTGCTAATTTTATAATTTTAATGGGTTACTTGGTTCAATTACCTTGAGTTTTGGCATAATTCTTGGGTTTTTATGTTTAAAATTCCTAATTTTAAAGCGCTTGGAACGTTTGCTTTTTGGCGGATCTTATACGAGCTATTTCAATGCGCCAAGGACGTTCCAAAGAGTGGATCCTCCAGACAAGGAGGAGATTGTGTTGATGGACCCTCCCGTGATCTTCCCTCCTTGATCGAAAAGGAGTACGTCGAGCTAATGACGTAAAACAAGCGCTTCTTGGGAGGCAACCCAAGTTCTTTTGATTTCCTTCTTTCTTTCTTTTCTTTTATTGAAAAATCCAAAAAACATTCAAAATTCAAAAATCCAAAAACATTTGAGAAATTGAAAAAAAAAAATATTTTGTTATGATTCGTGTACATATTGGGTTTTTAATTTCGTGTGATTTTCTTTTCTAGATTTGGTTTTTCGACTTCAACCATTGGGCGATTTGATAAGTTAGTAGCGTTCATGAAGCCAGGAGTTACTAGCCATGCTCGATTTTTGCTTGGATTGCTTAGATGCTTAGGTGGACCCTACCGAGCTCGACTCAAACTCGCTCGGTTAAGGAAGTTTCTATTCACCCTCCTTTTACTTGGTTCTCATTAAAATGCGGGTAATGCATGGTTTAAGTGTGGGGTGGGTAGGTGGTTAGGGTCCGGGTGTCAAATTCAAAAGCGTGCGAAAAGTGATAAAGCGTGCGTTCAAGTGAAAAGCCTAATTCAAAAAGGCTAATTTAGTAAAAAGAAGCAAATTCAAGAAAGCTTCTAAGTGTTGTGAAATAAAAAGTGGGGAATGTGGGTGAAATGAAAGGGTTTTGAATGAAAGTTTGGTGAATTAGGAAAGGTGAAGCGATCATAAGCTTCGGGTTTTAAAGTTAGGATTTTGTGTGTTATTGATCACGTTTGATCGTGTGTTAGCCACTATATCCAAATATTACATACCTTACCAAAGAGCCAACATTACAACCCATAATAAAGACCTCTTTCGATTCTTGTTTGGTCATGTACTATGAGCAATTTTGAGCGTCCGATTTGTGAAATCTTGACGAGGGCATGTATTGTCCGACTCGAGCGTATACACGTCCCATATCAAACACTTGAGCGAATTGAGCGAACACCTCAAAATTTCCATTTGTGAGGAAGTCATCGATTTGGCTTGCATTTGAGAAAGAGTAATACGAGCAATGCCTTGACGATAGCGAGTTTATGTTGATACTTTCATCATATTAAATAAGGATAAGCAGCAAGGATTTTTCTTTTTACATAATGTTCATTGCATGTACACTCTCGATTCTTTTCGTTGTTCGAGGACGAACAAACCGATAAGTGTGGGGTAGTGCTTTATTTAGGATTTTATGCATAGTTGTACCTTGTGCTTGCATGCTTGTACTTGGTGAAGCAATGCCTTTTTTTTGCTTATTTTCATTAATTGCTTGCATTTTCAATTAAGGCATACGACCGAGGCATCCGAACAACTTGCAATTTCAATATCTAGCTTAGTTTAGTTAGTTTAATTTTGTTATTTTCATTTTCCTTTTATTTTTCAAGCTTGAAACACATTGAAACTCTCAATCTAATCGAATCCCGATAATACCGAGCCAAGAACCCGTTGATTTATTTCAACACCATGAAAACTCTTCAAACAAAATGGCACCGTTACCGGGGAGTACGTCGAGCTAATGACGTAAAACAAGCGCTTCTTGGGAGGCAACCCAAGTTCTTTTGATTTCCTTCTTTCTTTCTTTCTTTTATTGAAAAATCCAAAAAACATTCAATTTTAGGATAGTTAGATATTTTAATTGCTTTATTTTCATTTTCTCTTTATTTTTCAAGCTTGAAACACCTTGAAACTTGAAATTGAATCGAACTCCGATAATATCAAGCCAATGAACCCGATGATTTATTCATCACCACTAAAACTCTTCAAACAAAATGGCGCCGTTGCCACTCGGCTTGGTTAAGGCTTTCGATTTAATTGTCGTTTCATTGTATTTTTAGCTTTCTTTGGTATTTGACGCTTTTTCTTTGAGTTTATGCAAGGTGCTTATGACTATGGTGGATACATTCCCAACATGGGAGGGCATGGTACAAACCATGTTGGGAATGAGATGTTGTATAATGGGTATGGKAACGTGGGAGGGCATGGTGCAAACCACYTTGCCAATGGTYGTTATGGTTATGGGCAACCCAACATGGGAGGGCATGGTGCAAACCATGTTGGGTTTGYTYGCGTCGTGGGTATGAATGGTTCTTRCGGAMGYTATGGTGCTTCAAATCCTTACTATGTGGATTATGAGTCATTTGGCGGTCCGAGCTCCTATGAGATGAGTCCCCCCATCCGTACTATGAGGGATCTTAACCAACCTTTTTTGGGATGTGGATGGTGTGGAACGAGTGCTCATATTTATGACTATTGCCCTTTCATGTCCTCGTTCGATTCCGTTGATATGTATGAAGGTCGTGGACACCAAGCGGGACTCGCTTGTGCTATGCCTTCTTTCACTCCACCGCCGACTCCCGATCCTTATGAGTTATTTGGAGGTGGGAGCTACATTGTCCCAAGTGGCCCTCCCAAGCGAAAAACTCCTCCTCCGAAGTATTCTCATGATTATGACGTGAACATGGCTTTATCCTCGAGGGAGCTTGAGTTGAAGATGAAAATAGCAACATTAAAGGCTCAAATCGCTCAAATGTCTAGCCCAAGCCCAATTCCTCCTTGTGTGGGACCCGATTGTACTACTCCATCTTTTGCCCCACTGCCGACTCACGATCCTCTTGTTACTCCTCACGTCGGCCCACTTGTCTCGGTGAATGATCCTACCCCACTCTCCAATTCGAACCTCTTGCAATCTTTCCCTATAGTGTCGGACTCGCCCGATACTATCTTCGATAAGTGTGGGGTGGTTGCTAATACGGTTGTCTCGCCATCGGAAGAGGACGTGGGTTCATTTTTGGATGTTTTTACCTCTCTTGACCCTCTACACTTCACTTCAAAAGAGTCTTGCGAAGAATGGGTATATATGGATTTCATCAAGGCCACGATCGAACGGGTTTATATGGTGGAGAGGATCCTTGAGAAGGAGGTTGGCCCGGACGTCGATATTGAGGAATGTTGTGAAGATGAGCCCCTTGTTCTACATGATGAGTCCATTATGCCTCTATGTGACCCCGATTTGTGTGTCAATGACTCTCGGTGTGTCTTTGAGGGCAACGACGACTTTTTAGAGGGAGAGGTGGGGGTAGTTGATGATAAGATTGGAGAATTTGAAGATTCACTTGGGGTGGAGATTGTTGATAATGGGATTGGAAAGCTTGATGATTATCTTGAGGAGGAAGAGGCGAGCAAGCCAATTTTCATCTTTGAGGATTCGGATCGAGAGAAAGTAGAGAGGTCGGTTGAAGTGCTTGAAATTCTTAAGAGTGCTATTGGATGGGAACCCCGAGTGGTTGAGAGAGTTAGCCCTCCGATTTTGATTCTTGATGATATGATGAGAGTCGGGATGTGGAGGTTGTTGTTGGAGGGCTTGATGTTCGTACTCGCCTTGAGTGAGTGGGTGAATCCCATTCACATGGTTCCCAAGACAAGTGGCTCGTTAGTTCTTGAGGATGAAGAAGGAGAATTGTTGGTCATGAGGGCTATGACGAGATGGAGGATGTTGATCGGTTCTAAGAAGCTTAGTGCGGCTACAAAGAGAGATCATTTCCCTCCCTCGTTTGTCGATCAAAGGTTGAAGAAGCTAGCCGGCCATTACTCCTATCGTTTCTTGGATGAGTCATCGGGTCACTTTAAAATCACCATCCCACCCGAGAACCTAGCCGAGATGATCTTCCATTGCCCGCTTGGAARGTTTGCTTTTTGGCGGATCTTATACGAGCTATTCAATGCGCCAAGGACGTTCCAAAGAGTGGATCCTCCKGARAAGGAGGCGATTGTGTTGATAGACCCTCCCGTGATCTTCCCTCCTTGATCGAAAAGGGAGTACGTCGAGCTAATGACGTAAAACAAGCGCTTCTTGGGAGGCAACCCAAGTTCTTTTCATTTCCTTCTTTCTTTCTTTCTTTTATTGAAAAATCCAAAAACATTCAAAAATTCAAAAATCCAAAAACATTTGAGAAATTGAAAAAAAAAATATTTTGTTATGATTCGTGTACATATTGGGTTTTTAATTTCGTGTGGTTTTCTTTTCTAGATTTGGTTTTTCGACTTCAACCATTGGGCGATTTGATAAGTTAGTAGCGTTCATGAAGCCAGGAGTTACTAGCCATGCTCGATTTTTGCTTGGATTGCTTAGATGCTTAGGTGGACCCTACCGAGCTCGACTCAAACTCGCTCGGTTAAGGAAGTTTCTATTCACCCTCCTTTTACTTGGTTCTCATTAAAATGCGGGTAATGCATGGTTTAAGTGTGGGGTGGGTAGGTGGTTAGGGTCCGGGTGTCAAATTCAAAAGCGTGCGAAAAGTGATAAAGCGTGCGTTCAAGTGAAAAGCCTAATTCAAAAGGCTAAATTTAGTAAAAAGAAGCAAATTCAAGAAGCTTCTAAGTGTTGTGAAATAAAAAGTGGGGAATGTGGGTGAATGAAAGGGTTTRGAATGAAAGATTGGTGAATTAGAAAAGGTGAAGCAATCATAAGCTTCGGGTTTTAAAGTTAGGGTTTTATGTGTTATTGATCACATTTGATCGTGTGTTAACCACTATATCCATATATTTCATACCTTACCAAAGAGCCAACATTACAACCCATAATAAAGACCTCTTTCGATTCTTGTTTGGTCATGTACTATGAGCAATCTTGAGCATCCGATTTGAGAAATCTTGACGAGTGCATGTATTGTCCGATTCGAGCGTATACACGTCCCATATCAAACACTTGAGCGAATTGAGCTCAAATTTCCATTTGTGAGGAAGTCATCGATTTGGCTTGGATTTGAGAAAGAGTAATACGAGCAATGCTTGACGATAGCGAGTTTATGTTGATACTTCCATCATATTAAATAAGGATAAGCACAAGGATTTTTCTTTTTACATAATGTTCATTGCATGTACACTCTCGATTCTTTTCGTTGCTCGAGGATGAACAAACCGATAAATGTGGGGTAGTTGTTTTTCATGTAATTGTTGTATTTTTCTCGTATTTCTAATTAGGTTTTTATTGTGGTTTTAACAGTTTTTAAGTCGGTTATTTAGGTTTTTTAAGTTGTTTTTCTAATCTTGTTGATTTTATTATTTCTTGGTAATTTTATAATTTTAATGGGTTACTTGGTTCAATTACCTTGAGGTTTGGCATAATTCTTGGGTTTTTATGTTTAAAATTCCTAATTTTAAAGGTGGAGAAAGTGAGGGCCAAAATACAAGCCAAGTGCATAAAATCCTAAATAAAGCAAATTAAAGAAAATTGAAAGCATGGATGTAAAGAGCAATGAAAATTAACAAGAAATTTTGAAACTTTAAGGAAAATAGCAAGAA